>WNLI01198848.1:0-13057 GCA_025802215.1 Wirenia argentea | reverse complement strand
AAAATGTAGGTCATTGAACAGTTTTTGTAGCTTTTCTCAACTATTTATGAACCGATTTCAACAATATTGATACAGGATCTACAAAACACGTCGCTTCAGAATCTTTCTCAAATATGTAGGTCACAGGTACGCATACATTGTAATACCTGTTTCTGGAACTTTTCTCGGCCATTTATCAACATATTTTGATAATATCAACACACTAGATTAATCTGCCAATGATTAATCTGAATATGCCCACTCCTCATGACACGGTATGATAGATACGGTTTCCACAATGTACTAGTACAGTATAAGTAGTAAATTCAGGATATTTTTGTTGTAACGTACTTGTACATCTGCGTTATCAGTGTTATCTCACAATTTAAATCCTTATTCCTTGGACTCCTTATCAAGCGAAAATTCAAATTACATAATTAGTAGACAAAAAATGGACTTTAGGGCAATGTAAGGGTGTAGGCCTATAATTATAATAATTTTTAAGATTGTAATGATACAAAATTATCAATTACCACCGAGAAGTGTATTATTATTACGCACAGTGTCAGTATTATAATGTATACTTGTTCGATTCTTATAGTAGCCAACCTTTGAAACGACAGTTTAGTTTACATAAAGTTTAACATGTATCATGGCTGCAATCATTGAACTTGTAGTTCATCTATCGTATTAACATATTCAAACATAAAGGTGAGTGATATACAAACACTTCATAATAAAGGGTGTTTTTCTAGTTCCCGCTATAGTACTAGAGAATATGGAAACAAACAAATAATTTAGATTTTATTTAGAAAATTATAGAAATAATTATATTATTATAGAAATAGTCCACTGGTACCATTAGATTTGCAATTTGGCCATCTAAATTGTTCAATAGGCTATATTTTATGACATTATATTTGGAGCAGAAAAACTGGAATCCCTAATTTGTTGACCATCAAAACCTCGACCATGTTACCTGGTTGTCCAGACATACTGTACACAACCTTATCTAAGGTCTATTCGCCTTCGTATGCAGATATACAACTTACCGTATATTGGTAATGACAATTTACGAACCAAGAATTATCCATTTGACAAACGTATATTCGCCTTCCGACTTCGTACACCAAAATATACAATTTATATTGGTCATGATCTTTACGACCCAAGAATTACGGTATCCATTTGTTTAAAATTCGGTACTAAACATATTACAAATAAAACGTTTAAATTCCTACAAATAATGGAATGCTACATGTATAAAGATTGGTTCGGGAACCAATTTTTATACAATAATAGCAACCTAAACTGAAACCCAAACTCAGAGGTATTTCCTGTTTTGTATTAGGCTGATACCTTTGTAACGCGTGCTCGTATGCGAAGGAAGTTGAACTTTTTATTATGTTTAATAGATTGATGAAATGAGTTGGAACACAAATTTAAATTTTTGTAGTGCGGCCTTTGGAAATTGTGTAATACTTGAAATTTGAAACATGGATGCGATTTACTAATAAGGCAAGAATAGTGTTAGACAATAAAACAAATTACTCTATCAATGATAATTAGGGTATTCAACTAGATACTATCCCTTTAATTTAAATGTCAGCAGTGGTTTACAGCTCATGTCCCATATGTAATAAACCTTTATAAAATTATAATCAGTAGGCCGATTTTAATACTTTTTCGGAAAGAAGATAGGTGTAAGTTTTTCACAGAACAAACATTATTTCGATCAACTCACTACTAAATATTAAAGGGTCATATCGCAAATCTATATTGCCACCATGAAGCCGAATTAAGTCAATTAATACACCTAACACCATGCCATGCCAAAATAAACCCTATCACTGTGTCTAGTTCAATACACTTGTATACTGGAGTAAATGGATTCAGAGCTTAATTGTTGTACGCCGTTTCTGCATGCTGCTCGTTTTCCCATAGTGACGTATTATGCGCGTCACGTGATATCGATTGGGAAACAAATAGAAAAAAATCGACAAGTTAATTTTTACATTTATTTATATAGTATTTACAAACTGTTTTTGGCCATAGCGGATAATATATTGGGCTATTTAAATGGTTAAAGTAAGCAAATAATGCCAAAATACATCATATTGCCTATCAATTTACATACTGGCTATAATACAGTTGAAAATAGACAGCAAATTTTTCTGATGAGCGACCGAGCATCGTCACAGACTAGATTTTCAAATGGCAAAAATCCGACTGCATTTTTTAAATGGTCCCAACATCTTAAAAAATATTAAAAGATTCAATTTTTACATAAAACTTACATTTTTTTTGTCTTCTTTTCGAATGTATAAAATTTATTAAAATTGTATAATGGTAGGTTAAAATTTTATAATGGTTTATAATGAGTTCATTACTTATGGGACACCCTGTATCTGGACACCTGCATTTGTGGTGCTAACAAGCGTGGCCTGTCAAATTTACGTCCCTGGCTCTCCAGTATCACTGTAATGCTTGCTGAACTTGGAGATAAGAGCTTTGCCCAAAACAGTGAGTTCGCTGGCGTACGTATTTCGGTCTAGTGTTGAACTGTCGGATATATTGCATAATATCTTACATGTAAACTATCCTACATAATAATATAATATATTCATCATTTCAGAATGCGGGTGCTTGTGGGATTGCTACTGATGTTACTGACGACAGATGCTACACCAACATTTCATCAAAAACGCTGGTTAGGCTCTTCATTCAATCCATCGTGTCAATAGAATTTGGGGAATGTCATCACGAGCTGGCGCGGTATGAATCTTGCAAAACAAGGACTTTTCTCACCCTTTCCAAACCTGCATTTGCCAAATTCCTGTACGGCAACATGGACAGATTTTGAAAGTGCAGCAATAATTGGGCACATTTATTTATTTATTATTTAACTCGCGCTCATACCATTTCCTTCCTTCTCTTTCCACACAATTCACACCACCCCGTACACACAGTCATACACACTAATTCCCCTACCACTAGAAATCTCTCATGTTCTCACTTATCCCCTTTCCTCACCTAGCACACTGTTGATTCCCATTTGTGACAATTACATGGCCTCATTCTGCTTTCCCTATTCCACAATCTCACACACTCCATTTCCCATTCCATGACCTGTCTTGTCATTTCTCTCATTTAACTTGTTCTTGAGGAGAGTATCTAGCATAGCTAATTTAGCCCGCACGAGTCGCATCGAACCAAACATTAAGTGGTCTAGACTTGCCAAATCACAATTCCTTAAATGACCCGATGAAGTTAGTTAGCTAACATGCCTGACTTGAATGTAATACTGATGTGACCCATGCTGGGGAGGGAAGAAGTACCTCATGGCTACTTTGGTGAACTGTTCTCACCCCACCACCCCAGAATGGTCATTATTGAAATCTATAATCAGGTGTCTGACAGGGATGTGTTCTCGCAGACAATCTCCTCAACACGGCAGCGGATCGCATCATGAACCTAACCACCACTGCCACACTTCCCCGGTGTCAAGTTTAGTGACTCCCCTAACTGATCTGGACTATGCCGACGATGCTGTACTGTTCGCAGAATTCATCGATACCGGGGAGAGCTCAGTTGGTAGAGCGTAGGATTTGTAATCCAAAGGTTGCAGGTTCGTCCCCCGGCCGGCGCATTATCAATTGGATTTTTCTCAGTGTTCCCTGCAGTGTGAGAGCACATTTCCTAGTCTCAGTTTACCAAGCCTGTAAAATTGGTACTGATCGTACATAAACACGGGTTGTGTATAGGTCGGTAAGCAAAGCCATGCATATAATTATTATATAATTATACATTGTAAAGGGATCAATAGTTCATTCGAAGCCCTGCGCATGTCTACCCTCGCACGGTCATGATGTAAGACCGACATTTGGCGGATCGTGAGGTCCAAAAATGCGGCATATAAATGTCACACTTTACTTTTACCCTCAAAGACGCGATTAACACCTTCAGCAAGGAATCTGCCAAACTAGGCCTCAATGTCAACTGGTCGAAAACCACGATACAATCACTGAGTCCCTGGCTTCCCTCCCCGTCTCCAGTAACCATTGACTCCAACATCGTCATTTGTCACCGACACCGACAAATTCACATATCTCGGCAGTATTATATCGAGCAAAAGTACCTGCTATGACAACCATGTCAAAACTCTCTGCTGTATGAAGCTCGACCCGTGTATCTCTCGCCACAAAATTGCGCCTCTACAACTCACCTGTTGTCTCTATCGTGGCATTCATTTCCGCTTCATGGACCACGTAACCAACGACACGACACACACAAACTAACCAACCACCCCTGACAACAACCATTCGCATTGGTGCCTTTGGGCATGTCTTTAGA
Source organism: Wirenia argentea (assembly GCA_025802215.1). Taxonomy (NCBI): domain Eukaryota; kingdom Metazoa; phylum Mollusca; class Solenogastres; order Pholidoskepia; family Gymnomeniidae; genus Wirenia; species Wirenia argentea. Next base: position 8,725 of record WNLI01198848.1, on the reverse strand, counting down.
CTACCTCGTGGTAGACAAGCCGTAGACATACTAATGTTTTCTCCACCCACATGTTGGCGGCCTGGCCGATAACAATGACAGAATTGGGTGGAGAACGCTTGCACGAGACGCCATGCGCACCACTACGCAAGATCAATAAGTCAAGTAAGTCAAATCTATAGTATAAACCAGCCAAGAATATTGCCTTGATGGGAGAAAAGTTGTTGACTTAGGATCCTCATACACTCCTACCCTCTGTCTGATAATCGGCCCTCTGTATCTTTCATCCAAGCACATTCCTTTTGACCACGCTCAGTTTAGCTCTCTTGCAGTCTGCATGTCAAGCCGCTCCGATTCTTTCTTCCTACTGGACAACCCCCCTCTGCCATGCCTCAGTAGCTCTCTGTATGTCACCACGCTATGTATCTTTTTCGCTGGCCATGCTCAATGCCCTCTGCCTGTGAACCCTCTCTCATTACCCACGACCATATCTTACAGGCAACATGTGTGGTTACCCTTCCTGTATTTTTTTCTTACTTTATACCTCTGGTCACCTCTTTCTTGTATCTTTCTCGAATGAATGAGCTTAAGGTTCAAGATCTCCCCAAAAATTATATTGTAAAGATGGACTGAATGAACCCTACTTAAAACAACCAATTCAGGCTTTTACGAAAATATCTGCCATTGCCAACATTTGACAGCCTAGTTCGGGAGAATAAAGAATCCATTGTGCTATACCGGTTAACAGAACTGATACCACATCAATATTACAGATATATTGCATACAATCTGACAAAGTGGTATGTTCATGACACACACTATAGAGACCGCTTCATTTACACAAATGTAGAACAGCTTCATTATATCCAACATCATTGGGATGAAGGGTGGCATTACTTTCGATCCCAACTTAAAACAGACACCACAATACTGCAGCTATACTGTCCACCAAATTTATCATGGGATGTAGTGAAGAAAAACTTGCCTCTGCACAATTTATCAAAGTTACAACTGTTGCGACTGGACTGCCCTATCCATGAAATCACTGATCATTTCTTTACACGGAATCCTAACCTGTTCTACTTGCACGTGAACAATATCAATATGAGCATGTCGATAGATTCTAATGCGTTTTCATATACGAAACAACTGGCAATCTTAAAACTGAACATACACTCTCCAAATCTCACTTCAGACATACTCTGTCCTGTGTCGGGCAGCCTGGTATACCTCAAGGTTGAGGTAGACACTTCTTCCTTTAGCATCATGAATGAAATCTGTAATCAAACACACTTTAGAAAGCTTCGAGATATTACCGTCACAGACAGTACCCGTCAATTGAGCAAGAAAATCGCTGTCTCTTTTAGTCAAGTAGAGAAACTACATCTAAATAGCAAAAGGTTATCATACATAGACACCCACGCATTTGATGACCTTCATAAATTGCACACATTGGAGATAAGAAACGCTAATCTTGGCACATTTAACATGCCAACAGCCCTCGACGAAATATTCACATTGATCTTGACCAACGATAACATACAAAGTATTCAGGGAAGCTTTGGACCATTGACCCATGTTGACTTAACTGACTTATTTACAGAATGCAAATATCTATCTTCCTTAACAATGCAAAAAAATGAAATAAAAACAATTGAAGCGGATACATTTCAATCACTATTGTTAGTAACGTATATAGATTTGTCGCTAAATAACATTTCTACGCTTGAAGATGGATGTTTTAGGAATTGTTTTAGTATCAAAAAAATAAACTTGTCTCATAACCAAATCACAAAACTGACAGCAAAAACTTTTGTTACAAATAGTGACAGGACATTTTCCGGAACAAAATCTGATGGTCGTCGAGAACTTCATTTCTTACAACATTTAGATGTCTCGTATAACGCAATAAGCTATATAGATGAAGAAACTTTTTATCTTCCCTCATTGAAGTTTCTGGACCTATCGCATAATAGAATAATTGTTGTTCCTTCTGGTATTTTTCTGACACCATTGTTGACAACTCTAAATATGTCATGGAATAACATCTCCGCCCTTCCTTGTAACATGTGGAGCTCACGCGACCCATCACACAACTGTCCCTTACCTCTACAGGTCCTAGATCTGCAGCACAATCACATACATGATGGGTCACTGTGTTTCCTATCAACACATATATGTCCAGACAATAAGACAAATTTGGAAAACCTCAATAGTTTTAACATCAATTTCAATTCTTTGACGTATATTAATGTTTCTACTGCATCACTGAAAACATTGAAAAAGCTGTCCTTTACTTATAACCCTTTTATATGTACATGTGATTTAGCTATATGGTTTACATCATTAATAAAATCGAATATTATTGCTGGTACAGGGTATACATGTGAGGATAGGGAATCACGAACTTCCCAAAACCTTGCTGGCATACGGTACAAAGGGTTAATTAAGGAGTACTGCACCAACATCACCTACAATACTACTAACCATTTCACCAACCATACCATAACCGACTACCAAGTTGCCATATCTGTATGTTCAGTGGTCACAGTAGCTGTTGTAGTCACCATCATATGTGTGTGCTTCCGTATGGAAATAGCAGCCATCCTGTATGCGAAAACTGGCATACGAATGAGACGGCACAATCCTGAGTTTGCGGATAAACGGTACAATGTGATGATCTGGTGTCACGACCAAGACATTGGGTATGCCCGTGATATCATAACAGTTCTGGAACGGTACTTCACAGTGTACTGGAACCAGAGGGATTGCATGCCGGGGGATGTGATGGAGAGAGGGTTTGAGCGAGGGATAATGTCGAGTGAACGAGTAATCGTGATTCTCACAAGGAACTTTGTCACCGATTACCACAGTCAACTGAAGTTTGAGAACTTTCACATTTGCATCGGTAAACGCTTCTTTGGAGCAGTTCTCATAGTTGCTGATGATGAAGTAATAGCTCACAAACAACGCATATATGAGAGGGTGAGAGCGTACGTGAGAACGCGCCAATACCTTCGCCATAACGATCGTCTGTTCTGGAAGAAGCTGTTCTATAAGCTACCACCGCCGCAAGATGATGGAGGCGAGATAGTTTATGCGGATTTAGTCCAACCAGAGATAAATTTCAACAGACAACAGCCTTTGGTGGACATGTTGCCACAGCCCCAAGACAATGACATACAAATGGCAGAGGTGAATGTGGACGATGATGTCAACCCCAATATAGATGGGTATGATCATGATCGCTTGGTCCAGTAACTAACGAAGCATTGGGGGTCAACCCAACCATGTGTTATTGGAAATAGTGGATAGGATATGGTGCAGTAGCTGATGAAGGGTGGTGTTAACCCAACAATGTGTATTTGCATAGGATGGGTCAGAACAGTGGTGTCATTACCATTGGGGTATCGGGGCACGTCCTGCACAACCCCAGATGACCAACAAATATTTTAATAATTTTAATAAATATAAATAAGTTAAAATCATCAATATCTGTTCAAATACACAACAAATACAAATATTTTTTTTATCTAATCAATTATGGCGATAGTAAATGCACATATTAGCAGCTACTATTTTTGGAATATAAAAATCTAACCTTGATCCAAAAAGGACTAAAAAAACAAAAAATCATGATTGCAAGAATGCAAGGTTCTGCAAGTGTCTCTTAGAGAGCCCCAGATCACATGGCGTGAAAATTTCAAAAACGGTGCGGGAGGCCCATAATGAGTATGACTATGACATGATACATCAATTTAAGAATGGGACTGATAATACCCAATTGTGCCAGTACAGTACGGTATTATAGATTATAGATCGTATTTATGAACATTTACAGACTACTTGATATTATGTGCATGAAATAAAATGTATAGTGTATAATAATAGTGTCTTCTGTGAGTTATTATTACATGAACTAGTACGCTATAAATGATATATAATCAAACCAACTTTATTAGTTGGCTTGGTTTTAACGGGAAACCTCGTCAAAGTTTTCCGTTAAAACAAAGCAAACATCGTACGACCCACTGATAAGTCGGGTCGGTTGATGGCACATGACAAAACCAGAAGCATGCCAAAATATTTTATGCACAATTTCTCGAAAAGTATGTGGCACATATTATATCTATGGGCACAACCACTAAAGTTTTGGACATGTTTGATTTATAAATGTAACAAACAACTGACTGATTCATACCTTTTAAATGACATTGTATGTAATGTATCTACATACCTTGCTTCATATTCTCGATCCAAATCATCCAACTTTCTCTCTGCCTGCAAACCAATCAGAATGAATCAATGAATTAATGAATGAATATAATACTCAAAGCAAGTTATTTAGAAAATAGTTACAAAAATGATACTACATGTATGATATTAGAGCATACACATGTACTTTTTACGTAAACGAACAAAATGCTACACATTATCAGATCATCAATAAACAATATAGAGTAGAAAAGTAATGGAAAAATTTTCTTCTTGACTCAACTTGGTCCGATGTGGTTCACATACTCTCGAGTTTCTGGCATCTATGATAAACTGAGGCGTGGGAGGATAGCAGGCGCGATGTTGCTGGTTAGGGTTAGTTTAGTTTATTTTTTTATTTTTTTTTATTAAACATTTATTAAAGTGGTTTTCATTAAGGCAGCCTAAATTATATACAATGCATGTGGACCACAATACCCCTTCCAACTTGAGATTTTTGTAATCCTTCGAGTTCTCATACAGTCATTTCACTCATTTGAGGCACTTGCTTGGTCCGACATGACTCACCCAATAAGAGATAATCTACTTTGAACTAAAGCTCTATACGAGTAGTCAGGGTAAAAATCAATAATACCGGCGATTTACCACGATCTTGGTTCTAAATGTTATGTACACCAAACGAAGGTGCTCATTTATACAGTTTCAATAGGTCACGCACATAAACTAACAGTCAATAGATTATCCAAGAAAATGAAATGGGCTATACCATACACGACAACATATCGAAACAGTATAGTTATTTGGTGTAATAAAATTGCACAAATTTATAGGTAATGAAGCTAAACGTCAGTAAATAATAAAATTGCACAAATTACAAAATAATGGTACACAATACTACACATACCTCTGCATTGTCCCGACTATAGGCCATGGCCATGTTGTTTTTGGGTGGGGTAAAGTGCGCGTCTTCATGTCGTCTACAAAATACGCAGAATAATGGATACAAAATTACAAATGACCCGAATAAATCTTTACAAGAGTTTCTGCATAAAACAATTGGCGATGCATGCCCAAACAACACAGTACCGTACCCACACTAAAATTCAGCTGTTGCCATGAAAACTCTCATCAGTACCCATTTCCAGCTGGGTGAACCATGTCTATGCTTATTCTTAGCCAAGGACACATGGATAATCTGGTTAGGAAATATAAGCCACAACCTGTCAAATCCGCGACATTCTGCTTACAAAGAAGATGCTCTCCCATATCCAGCATTTCGTGAGGTATGCCAGAGTGGTGGTGTGTGTGTTTGTTATCGAGGCGTGTACCTAGCCTAGCTAATTTACACCCTGGCAAGTCATTTCAAACCTCAATTGGTCAAAGTTCACGGATTACCATCCTCACAATGGGACGACCAAAAACTCCCTAAAAAGGGAGAACGATCCATCTGAACCTAAAAAGGGATCCAGACCATCCATGGACCGTTTATAGAAAAAAAGAGAATTAGGCAGCCTTAATACAGGCTCAGTAGTACTCCTCTAACTTTTTATAAGTAGAGTGTAGTCACTAGTCAGTATGATCAGAATACATTATATGACATGATTTACCTATAACGGTTCTCCTCACGTCGTTTCTTATCCAGTATTTCTTCGTACGTGGGAGTAGACATTTTCCTACCCTCGCTGTAGTCTCCATTCACTATTCCATTCTGTCGTGTCAACAGATATTTATACAAATATAAGTAGCGTAGATTTGAATGGCAGCTTAAAGTGCTACTGTCCATAGAATAGTATTTATGTGGGCAGGTCCCAATTAGCACAGGCAAATAAGCCTATATACTTGACAGTCATGGTACAACAGAAAATATGTAGCTGCACAACTGGAAGCGTATGTGTTTACTGTTTAGTAAATAGACTTATTTTTTAGGCCACTTGAACCCTATCAACACTCAAACTATACTATCAAGGTACAGTAGCACTTGAAATATTATCTGAGGTATAAATTAAACATATCGATTACTTAAAGGTCCAGTGACACCACACCTAATACCCTAGCACACATATATTTCCAAAAAATACAGTCAATTTGAAGTGAGCTTCAAGTATTCCTATAGTTGATACATGAGTTCATAGCCTACAATCTATGTCCCAAAAGTGAAATTTACACGGTTTCGTCCCTTGAATAAAAAACGCGCGAAATTATCTACGTCACGAATTACCATGCATGGACACAATATAAAGAAATGGGACTTTTACCAGATTCACGAACGTTTTATTTTCATGGATCAGTTTAAGTACGTCATTTTATGTCATTTGATTTTGTTAGGTCCGATTTATGGTACCCATAATTTGGTGTCCGTGGACCTTTAACTTTACTTTAGTCGCAAAGGCCATATACATTTCCTGTAGACGTTATAATGTTAACGTGACAATTTTACCTTGATAAATGTTAAACGATCGTATTCTTATAATATCCATGGTAAAATAATTTGTCTATTGTAGCTTGGGGACCACCGATTTCCCAATGGAAAGGAGTGTGGCCCATGCCCATGTGATACGTGTGAATGTGATTACTACGGCGAGATGAACTGCTCCTGCGAAATCAGTTAGATAATACAGTAATATTACTACAGTATATGATTGTATACTACCTATATTGATGTCACTGTGTTTATAGCCTATACGCCAGTAATGATTCTATTCCCTCAATGATAATTCGCATGATTATTCTTTGAGGGATGAAATTTTACATGGACATGGAAAATGCACGAAAAATGTACATTTATGTACAAAAATATAATGTAAAAACCCATTATCGTACATTACAAAAGGTACCAGCGATGATCACGGTAGCACTTTTGAGTGATATAATATGGTAATGTCGTGACATAATTGATCAAGGGACAACGGGAAGGTCAAATCTCAGTATGAAGTATTATATTGAATGTGCACGGGTTTTAGGCTACTTACGCGTGGAAACGCCTTTTTGTATTACAACCTATTTGAAAAAGTTTACGTTTGTTAGATTTTACGGGATCGATGGATTTGAAAGTATGCGGTCCTCCATGACATCACACATGATCATCTTAGTCTCAACAAACATTTTAAATTCACAAATGCATGCCTATACCCTAACACAGCGATTTGTTCATTAACATAGATTAATACAGTACCTTTTCGGTGGGGTCATGCCATGGCGGTTATTCCGTTGGTATAGGCCTACCTCTACACCATATACGATCAGATGGAATAGCGCGGAACTGTCCTGGGAGAGGGCGGTAATGCCCATGGTTAGATAGGAGAGGGCGGTAATATCCATGGTTACATGGGAGAGGGCGGTAATGCTCATGGTTAGATGGGAGAGGGCGGTAATGTCCATCTTAGATGGGAGAGGGCGGTAATGCTCATGGTTAGATGGGAGAGGGCTGTAATGCCCATGGTTAGATGGGAGAGGTTGGTAATGCCCATGGTTAGATGGGAGAGGTTGGTACTGCTCATGGTCAGATGGGAGAGGGCGGGAATGCCCATGGTTAGATGGGAGAGGGCGGTAATGCCCATGGTTAGATGGGAGAGGGCGGGAATGCCCATGGTTAGATGGGAGAGGGCGGTAATGCCCATGGTTAGATGAAAGAACGCGGAACGGTCCATGGTTCGATGGAAGAACGCAGAACTGCTTATGACTAGGTGGTTTTGTTGACAAGTTGGGCTTGGGAGTATATTGTACAGTGCACAGTGCGCATGATTCAGTAACGCGATCAGCCGATCATCGATTTTTGCAACAAAGATTGAGCAGTCCGTTACTATGCCAAAGGTCAATATTTCACCTAGTTTTAAGCCCTAGATTATAAGTATGTCCATATATAGGTCTACACTAGGCTATGCTATACATATTATTTCAGAGTGTTTGAGTAGAGCAGACATTGTGTTCATATTCGATTCTTCCGGGAGCGTTGGCGAACACAACATGCAGGAGATGAGACTATTCGCACGTGACTTCGTTTCACATCTAGAAATCAACAGTGGCGCCCACCGAGTTGCTTCTCTTACCTTCAGTCTAAATGCGGCGGTAGATTTCTACCTCAACAGCTACACGAACGTGTACGACGTCGCCAGTGCACTTGACAGGGTGCCGTATTTGGGTTCATGGACGAATACTCAAGAGGCATTAATGATGACTCGTACGCTCATATTACAAGAGAGTGCCGGAGATAGACCAGGTAATTCACCTCTAGTATTACATATATCATTACGACCGTATTACGAAGTGGAAATGATGACAGTACTGTAAATGCGTCCGTCTGACGTAAAAATTGGGTTTTTGCTGACGAGTCATCGTATCACCGATCACCAACCCCGCCTCACCGACCTCACCGATCACCCCCGCCTCACTCAATTGGTAGAGCCTAGGATTTGTAATCCAAAGGTTGAGGGTTCGACCCCCGACCGGCGCATAATCAATGGGGTAGTCGAGATTTATGGACGTTCATCAGCTTTAAGTAACTAATTCCGGTCTAATCGCCTATCAATCAAAT
>WNLI01198737.1:0-13063 GCA_025802215.1 Wirenia argentea | reverse complement strand
ATATATTTAACCCATAAGATCAACTTTCAGTTCAATGCCTTGTGATTTTCGATTTTCTGTACTAATAGTCATGAAAGTAGATCATTACAGCGGAAAATATTAGATTTGACATATATTTAGATATTTGTTGACCTAGTTATTTGACCTATCAAACTTTTAACAAATCAGGACCATGATTTCTACTGCCGGTACTTATATTATCAAAATTGGCGTGAAAATGGAAAAATGTACCATTTGACATACATTTAGGCTATCCCTGACGTACATATTTGACCTATATACATTTTCGCTAAACGAATGAGGAGTAGAGTAGAGTAGAGTAGAGTAGAGTAGAGTAGGGTAGGGTAGGGTATGGTAGGGTGGCGTAGGGTAAGGTAAGGTATGGTATAATGGTAGGGTAGGGTATGGTAAGGTAAGGTAAGGTAATGTAAGGTAAGGTAAGGTAGGGTATGGTTGGGTGGGGTGAAGTGGGTGGAATGGAGTGGAGGGGAGTAGAGTAGAGTAGAGTAGAGTAGAGTAGAGTAGAGTAGAGAACTGGGCGATCCAATATAGGATGATAGGAAATTTCACCCTAACAACTGCAAGTTCAAGAAAAAAATATACTAGTGATAAAAAGAAAACCGGCGAATTATTATTTCCACGTAAATACTGAAAGGAAAAAAATATACAGGCTACAATAATAATAAAAAATACTAGCGATAAGAAAATAGACGAATTATTATTTCCATGTAAATCCTGAAATAAAAAATATACAGAATGATCGTTTTACAATAACGCATTGAATACCCCCCTCCCCCAAGAAAACCAAACAACCACGACAAGACTCAAACTCGCAATCTTCTGATTTGAAGTCAGACGCCGTTAGGCCTCCCGGCCTTAACTTTGAACCACGAGATACTGCCTATAAAGAAAGGTATGAAATTAAAAGGCCGTGAAAGCTGAACGACTAAGATCAAAATAGGATACATGTATAGCGAAATGTGGAAATGTGTAATATGGTCCGGCGGCCGCTACAGGTAACGTGCAGTGACACACCTCCAGTGAGATATGTATGGCTTATATAGAAGTGAACTGAGTACAATCGAATGCCGTAAAAATTGGACGTCCCGATTTAGGGGGTCTTTATAAATCCAAGATGGCGTCCAAGATGACCGCCAGACAAATAGTGTAAAAATTAATTACCAACCGATTGTCATCGTCTGCCCGACAAAACCACCGGTATCTGAATGAATTGAGGATGTAAGAAAATTGTACAATATCGGCGACTTTTTCAGTTAGTAAGTCTTCGTGCCGATTTGTCACTGGTCAGAGCATCCTATATATAGGAGCACAGACCGGGCCTTCGGGGCTTGGTTTTGGTGTGCTTAATAAGGATACGTTTCTTTTTATCGGTTGTGTGACGGCGTCACCATTGCATTGTTGGCATGTTTGAACGTTTTCTACATGGTCCGATGTGACTTCCAGTGCAGTGGAGTAAATTAGCTAAGCTAGGTATACACGCCACACTCAAAACTAATCCACCACAAACAGTACGTGGATACAGTCCTGATACCACTTATGATTGGTTAAGAGTGTTAGTGACTTTTTACCAACAGATCCCGACGTCAGCACAATGACTCCTGTACTCAAGTCACTGCACTGATTGCCCATTGCAAAGAGATGGCAGTAGCTCAGTGGTAGAGTGCTCGCTTACAGTGCCGCGGGGTCCCCGGTTCAAGCCTGGACCGCGGAAAATGTTTGTGTCATTTTTTCTGTGGTTCTGTAATTCTCTTGGGCAAGGAACTTACCTAATTGCCTCCACTAGTTCAGTGGCTAAATTGAGCAGCTGGGGACTGGGTAGCTTAAGTAGGAATTATGGTAGCTTCTTCCTTCTGTCTTCGCGTAATGGAAGATGGAATAAATCCTGCCCACGTCCTGTGGTTTCCTCCGGGTACCGGTACTCCGGTTTCTCCACCAACTCACTTTCGGCCAATTTAGACTGTAGCTGTTCATAGGTTGATTGTGCCGCCGCCTAGATGTGGCTGTCGATCTATCGTGCTTGCAGTTATATGTCTCACTCGTTGAGTGATCGCAGTCAGTCTACTGACTAAAACGCATGATTCTATTTTATAAAGGTACTTGTGGTATGGATTTTTAAATTTTTGAGTCAGTACTGCTGTTACACTCACATAACATATTATTATTTAATGGCGGCCATCTTGAGAAATTTACCATTTTGCCGGTCACCTTGTATTTTGTCGTTTTGCTTTTCATCATATCTATACGATCGACCATAATAGACAGATAAGAAATTTTTCAACACATTGTACAGGAATAAATTTCTTAACTTTGTAATTGACCATAAGTTTTATCATATCTCAATGACTGTAATAGATAAGATACCAAATTCTTGTGACACATTGTACAGTAATCATTTCTGAACAACTTTGCCATTGACCATAAGGACATAAAGTAAAACGTAAAGTGTGACATTTATATTCCGCATTTTTGGACCTCACGATCGGCCAAATGTCTGTCTTACATCATGACCGTGCGAGGGTAGTCGTGAGCAAGGCTTCAAACGAACTATTGATCCTTTTACAATATATAATTATATAATAACTAGAGAATCCAGAGATCTCTGAAAATCTGGATAGTTGGATAGTATTCATCATGATATTAGCTGGTAACTAATACAGCCATATTCTCCAATCAATAAATGCACACTACTGGGACAGCAGAAGCAGTCATGCGGGATGCATATTTACGGACACCACGCGTGAAGCTCATACAGCATTTTTAGGCAAACCATAATTGTCATGCGAGCCGCAGAGGCGGAGACCAACTATTTTGGGACATCGACTATCACGTGGATCAACGATTACTCAATGGCACGGTGGATTATTTCCGTGCTATAAACGATGCTGTTTTAGCATTCATTAGTGATTACCCGGTATACTGTAAGTATGGCTGCCAAACGAAACCACTGGTTGAACAGGCTACCTACATGAAATCGTTTGCCTAGTGCGCACATTATGGCACCCAATTGGATGAACCAAGCACTCTGTGCTGGCCTAAACGGACAATCTGCGGCGTGTTACCGCTGAGCTGTGATGTTTAACAGCTCTAACAAAGAAGCAACGATTAGCCAGTACCGTCCCATTGATTGGGTTATCTCTACCCATGAGATGATGTCGTTTTAGCATGTAGTTGTGTGATCCTTCGATGGGTTTATACTCATTGCTTTGGGTGTTTAAGAGATACTTCCGTTTTATAAAATACCAATGTAATTTTAAGTTTAGTTTAGTTTAAACAATATTTTAAGTTTCCAAGAATCATGCTATGCAGTACTTTTGCCTCGCCATGCCAAGCAAGAATTTGCTCGCAATTAGAAAATAAAAGCCTGCCTGTGTATGTAGTGGTTGTGCAATTAATCCTTGCATGAAATTACTATAATATTGATCATCTCCATTCTACAATATATAGGGGATGAAAATTAATCTTTAAAAAATGTGTGCATTTATACCGCAAAAGCACGGCTGTCCATGTTGCCCTGGTACACACATCTCAAATGCAAATTTGTACACTCAGTTTTTGAATGGGAGCAGCTGAGGCGCGAATCTGCCTCCAAAGGCCTGTCAAAGCGTGCTACCCATACACCATGGAGCCCACATGTCTGTGACATGTTACTCACCACACTGACATTATATTAAATGCCTTTCTTATTGCAAACCTATTCCATAGTATACATAGGCAATGGTCAGATTAATAGCATCACCGATTATTCATATTGCTCTACCTGACATGGTGATGTTGCTTTAAAGTAAAATGCTTTACATTAGCAATTTTAGTTGCGAATACCCGATGGGTATGGGTAATATGAGGTTTTAAGCAACACTGAGGTAACTTTAAAAATACTAATGTAATATCAATGTAAAAGATAGGATCATCCCGTGCCGTGTATGAATTTGTTTGTGTAAAAGGGATAACATTGTAAGTGTGCCATTAGAAAATAGTGAAATCTTGTTTCTGATATAAATAAGGTAAATGCACACATTCTCACTATGTATATGAAGTCTTTACACAACATGTCTATCAAAGTATAGGCTACTGCAATCACAATTATTGTGGGGAAGGGTGGGGCAGACGGGCAGAGATTTTGGGACATGGTTATGAGCGAGGGGGGAGAGAGGTGTGGTAGGCATTGGAGGAGGGAGGGAATGGTGTGAGAGCCTAAATGAATAGAGGGAAGGGATGTTAAAGAGACTCTGGACGTGTAAAGTTGGCAATATATATGCGTCTTGGATAAGTATGACTATCCAACATTTAAAACATTTTTTTTTAATTTTACGATGTATGTATATCAACGATTGAAGTTATATAATATCTATGTAGCACGGGGTAGTTTCTAGTTATTATTATGGTACAATGAACCGATTCTTGGACATTTAAATCGGTTGATCAACACATAGTGACATAGCCTCGAGTCCCTCTACTTTCACGATACTTGGGTTCACAAGGTCAAGTTCTTTTAAGTCAAGAACCCTTCCCCGGAACTTACAATTATTATAGCATATATATAGACTAATATTTTGCCCTACTTAGTATAATAGTGGTCCGCATGCCTTGTATACCATTTAGTCTGCCTCATCGACAACCACTTTAATTAATTAATGTTTAATAATATTATTCGTATTAAATCGTATAGGTTTTAGTTTCTGCTTTTATGTAAGATGCCATTGCACAGAATTCTGAAAACATCGTAGGCCTATTTCCGTAGTAGGCTAGTAGTTGATAAATACAGTATAATATTAAGTTACACATATTAATGGCAGACTACGCTGAAAACATTGACCACTATTTGGTGGAAATGTGTATACAGGCGTCTATGATATAATTAGAAAAAAAATTATTTTTCGAGTTTCATGTCTATCCAGATAGTAACTCTACTGAGAAAAAGGAAATAAATTTACTCAAACTGTATTTCTTTATCAAAATGAATCACATGGTATATGTTTAGTTTTCACTACTATATACAATGTTGTATTGCATTACAAATACATTCTATATATTCTATATATAATATATAAATTCATATTCCATTTTTGTTTTTCGCGTTGTTATTCACGTTGTGTGGAGTTTACTCATTGCGAACATTCAGTAAATCTCGGGATTCTCGGCAGCCAATTTTTTTTTGACCAACCATAGAAAGGTAGAGGAGTACTGTCAGCCTCTAAGGCTACATGACTAATCCTTCTCTTTCTTTCCTATAAGGGGTCCATGGATGCATCCCGTGTGGGGTTCAGATGGATCGTGCTTATTTTTGGGGAGTTTGTGGCCATCCCATTTTGAGGATCGTAACAAACGCCTCGATAACAAACAAACACACCACACCACCAACTATGACCTGGTTTTGTCATGGCACCACTCTCAATAGAGTTCACTCTACAGAAATCTATATAGTTTCACGATAGTTTTCAACTTTATTGCGCAACTTTATAAACATAAAGTATACAATTTAACAACATGAATTATTTACAGTACAATGTAGTATATATAATATAGGCCTATACATTGATATTTACAATATTTACAGTATTTACAACATAGTATATCGTTATGGATTATTAGTATCATGAAAGGATGTAAAATTTGCTAGGTTGTGGCACATGAGTGTTACGATACTATTATTTAAAATTGTGTTCTGATTACGCTCTTGTTTTGGATTTAGTATAATATTTACTTATTATTCTTACACAAGTTTAGTTCAATATTACATGAAAGATTATACAGACTATACCGTATATGTGTAATATTTCCTTCAAACGGAATTAGCATGCACTAATTAATACGGAAAATTAGTAAATACTAAATTTCATGTCTAAATAGAAATTGTTGGTTCGTACAATTTTCAGATTCATATAAGTATGAAATAATAAAAGGTATTCAAAATAAAAAGTAGCGTACTTATAGGATTATGCCCAGATATGCCGAGCATGTGATAAAGGCAGTCGACCGTCAGATGATCTGACTGTGGAGGCATACTGTAACAGTAGTGGAGACGAGTTTACTGTCTTGCTCGGAAATGATTATTGTTTGTGCGGTTTTCTTTTCGGAGTTTGAATTCTTGGTGTGCAGAACCGGTCAGGTGAGACGCCGAGACTGAAGATGTGATGACAGCGAGTTAGTGGGTGTATGGTATCCCGAGCTAAGGACAGGAACTGACGGTTCTAAGTGAGTTAGTCCTTGAGTTAGGATCACGTTATTTTACAAGTGACTGGGTTAATCATGAAACTCAATATGGGACTAATCCATTACCCATGTGACATGCAGTCACGATATATCATCGTTAACTCATGCACACAGACACTTTCACGCATCAGTGATAAGTTGACATTATTAAACCATGCCATGCGATGTCTGGAATTGCCAACATGTACCTGTCTGTCTATACAGTATTAGTTTAGTTCTTGCGGACATACCCATCACATACTCGTTTCACTTTTTGGTATGTTATCCATAGACCTGTTTGTATTAAAACCAATACGTGGCTTAACTTGTACGCATGCAACTAATTATTCATTGCATGGTTTCGGGAATCATAGAAATCCTTATGAAAAAAAGTTATGTTTGACAGTGCATGTTATTGTATCCCCAATACCACATACTCTCTCCTAAAATTGCGAATGTGTTTTAATAAAAGGAAAAATGAAAAAGGCAAAATATAAAACAATTAAACGAGTAAACATACAAAAATAACTGAAAAATGCTGTACCCATAGGATAGGTAATGCACTGTAAATTCACACGTTTTCGACAGCAGTTACCTACCACATATCACTACACGACGTGATTCACCGACTCCACACGCTCAATAGTCATCAATAATACATCAAACACACTGCAGGACGTATGTAAGGTCAACAAGCCTCTAACGAGTCTAACCCAATCCATCACGCACATTAAGTCACCACCGGTGGGTGGAATGTTATTAAATGGATGGACATAGTGTCGTAGTCGCGTTTGCATTTCCCCTTCCGTGGCGGCGACCGTAGCACGGCATAGTGTCCGAGCGTGATTTATGTGGTGTAGTAGGTGTGTTTAAACTTGACTGTTGAAGAAGAATGAGAGTTATTATGATCTTTCTTACAGAAATGGTATCGTCTATGGAATGATGTATTTACTTTTTGTGTGCGTTCGACCAAATGCGCTGAGTGTGAATGAATGAATAAATGACAATTTTATTTTCAGAGCCCTTATGTACATATCTATCAATGACACTTTCCATCGATAGTGTGCCGCGTGTTAGGCGATGAAGCATTTAATAAGTTTTAAGTTTATGATGTCATCAAATATTGATAGTTGGGAGTTAGGAATTGAAATAGTGATGCGAGAAGGTGAAAACGATTTAGATAATAATATGATTTGATAGATGATGATGCGTAGTAAATAAATGATTAATACTTAAGTACCGCAATAGAGATGATAGAGTAATTCATATTGAGATGATAATGTAAAGTAAAATGATGGGGAATAGTAAATAGAGTTGATAAGTAGAGTTGATACGTGATAGCGATACGGAATAAAATATGAGAAAATCGGATATATAATGTTACTGTAACGACTACATGCAATTGTTATAAGAGAACACAACAGTACACGCGGAACCTGGCATTATCTCTCATTCCAGTCAATGGCTAGTGTATTATGTGCTGTGAGGCAATTATATACTATATAGAGCAATCTCAAAGTTGTCTTTAATTAAACATTTATTATGATGAAGATAACGATGTGCCAACTGTTATCTATGCACAATAATTATTATAATTTCCAATTATTTTTCAGTTGCGCCATCACATAGACAAGATCATCATTAACCCGGCGGAAGGAGTTGGGAAGTAGATGTCGAGTTTTGTCCCATTTCAACCCAGACAACACTGATCGGGAATTCTCACAGATATTATTTAAAACATATCGCACTCACTCAATCCGGTTTTAGGTAAGCATTATCGAAAATGTCGTGATATGCTGTACTGTTACTTTGTGACTGATAATCCTATATACACTATTTTTTGTGTAGTACTGTAACATAAGTACAAATGGCCTTTCTGTGCCATATAGTCAATACTCATTAGGCAACAACTAACGGGTAGTGATTGGAGCACGGTCGCTCACTTCTGAGACACATCGATCTTTTCCGCGAACCACGTCCCAACAGAGCCGGGGTGAAAATAATAGTCTAGGTTAAGTGATATACCGTACGTGCGAGACAGTCATGCGGGGGTATGTGCATTTCAAGACTAATGACTTTGGCACAATGTAATTCACACATTGGTAGCGGACTTGAGACATTGCCGTTGGGGGTTCAAGTCTGTGCCGAAGCAAAACCAGTACGACTAGTACGACTATATCTTGCGACTGGGTATAGCTTTCGTAGGAATTCGAATGGCTCCTTCTCACTCTCTTTTCTGCATACACGGCAAACGAACAATATCCCGCCCAATTCATAATATTATGGTTTTCTCCGGGTTTACCGGTTTCTCCACTGTGATACTATCTAACTTGCGCTCACTTTTACACGGGTATGATGTCGAACACGCAGCCTGCTGCAGCCATTTAAGGTGTTACTCTTGAAATGTGTCGTACACGCACGTATAATACTAGGATGTGACCATAGCATAGTCCACATATGAGTAAAACGATCTTTATAGTGTTTTTTTTTTATGTATTAGGAGTATTATGACGATCACAAAACACTGTGCATTGAACATCATCGCAGTGATAAACATGCGGTAATTGGCCGCACTTA
The DNA here is from genome assembly GCA_025802215.1 of Wirenia argentea. Classification (NCBI taxonomy): domain Eukaryota; kingdom Metazoa; phylum Mollusca; class Solenogastres; order Pholidoskepia; family Gymnomeniidae; genus Wirenia; species Wirenia argentea. The sequence goes on along the minus strand of WNLI01198737.1, from coordinate 4,276 downwards.
CTCAGTCGTCTTAGAAAATTCACCCAGTGCCATTAGAAATATCTGTAAGTATAAATACTGCACGAGTCAACATAGTGACATTACAGATAAGTGGACATTTACTGCATTTTTATCCGACAGAATTATCGTGATAGTTCATATAGACATACCGTTTGTCAGGAAATCGATCACGTTCAGGAATATACATGGAATATACAGTATAGCAGATTGTTGACGTGCTGCAAACACAGATAATGACATTGTAATCAATTCCAGTTTCTGATGTTTAGCCAGTCGACGTACTATAGAGTCACCTGACATGATTAGGAGTTATGACTTTAACCATCGCGCTATGCATGGACTATCGCTATGCAACATTATGCTATAACACTGTCTGTAATTAGCTGGCGATGTTAAACGCTATTGCGATATCGGTTACGTGTAACTGTAATGTACTGTACATTATTATGGGTGTGCTACAGCAGTACAATTGTATAACGTAATTAACGCACCCCTCGTAATGGTCACATTATGAGATATTATGTTTCCGTATCATACGGGATGCATTCACTCGTGGATTTTCGTTCATGTGTAAAAAAAAGTACATCCTTCAGAGCCAGCACGGCCCATAGAGCAGGACTGCACGTAGCTTAACCCTGTTTATGTAATTATAAGGGGATGAACATAGCTGAGACTATACACCCCCTGGATAGGACACTAGTCTATCGCTGGTTACTTTCCGACTTTCTAATTTTGGTCATCTGTTCGTCGAACGATAGAGTAACATTAAGGTTATCAATGTCGTTATATTTATTGGGTGGACGGTTCATTTCATGATTGTGCAGTATGTTCGGGCGAGATGGACGATGTTGTGTCCTGGTGACCATGCGTTCTTGATTCCGACAATGTCGACGTCGCCTTTACGCACACAGATTCCTTAAATACGTTGACATTTACTATATCACACACTCTCTCGCTGTCACGGTCGGGACGTGACTCTCATTCCAATGTCGCTTATCTAATTGCTGGGACATCCCAACTCATTAATTTTACATACAACATCGTTAAGTATAATCGTCAAGCGATAGGCTCTCACTTGCTCGGGCGAACCTAAATACATTCTAATATACTCGCACGCAATGACTCGATTGAATAGGGAATACTGTATTTGTGGTCGGACTACGGTTTCGTGCCAGTCCTAATAATTATTCCGTCACGTGGGAATACTACTGAAGCGGAAGTAATGGACAGAATCCATGCATACTGCTTAATGCATTCATTAATAGTGCCTCATGCCATAACTTGCATGCGAAGTTCAAATTCCAGATAAACTAGTCATTATGGTATTTCAATGGCTGATCCAATTACGATGTGATGTGGTTTATTGCGTCGTCGTTTGATTATGATGGTATTATTGTGAATTTTGCATTGTGATTCTGGTGGTGCTGCGAGGTGTTACGTTGTGACTGCGATGGTGCTATGTTGTGACTGCGATGGTGTTGTGTTGTGACTGCGATGGTGTTGTGGTGTGACTGCTATGGTGTTGTGATGTGACTGTGATCTCTTACAAAAGAATGGTGGATGGCTGCAACGAAATTCCTGACCTTTATTCTTACAAACGTGGGCCTGTTTGTAACCAAATTCTTGACATAGATACTTCTTATAAAAGTCGTCGTCTGTTGCATCAGAACTCGTGAGCTGTCGCATTATCTCGACGGTGCAAAAATAGTTGCTACTCCGGTAATAACGGCGCAGTATGGATAGCTTTTGTATGAGTGTTTGTCATCGGTGATTTCGGTGTGGGTTGCTGTGGATTGATAGCTTTGGTATCCATTCTATAGTTGAGATATCATGATGCATTGTAACGACGTTACCTAAGAGGTCACCATACGGTAGACCGTACCAGCGGGACTTCAGACATGGGCGTGGCATGTCAATCTTCTCAATCCGGAAGGGACGGGGCGGGATGACGTCGGAAGTGGGTGCGGCGTTTGCGTCACGTGACTGATTGATAGGCCACATCGATGTCTGAAGTCCCTGGTATTACTACTCCACATAATAAATAATTAGTCACTAATATAATTGATTCGCACAATTACGGATACCACACCTGGAATCTGACAATCATTAATGACTGACGTGGGCTTGTCTCCCTTTGCAAGTAGCAATTATGACAGAATAACTTATGCTCGGTTAATTGTGCACATTAATCAAGACATAATTTAGAATGTAGGGCCTACATAATTCATGTGTATTTAATTGTACACACTAATCAGACATAAGTTAGAATCGGCATAATTCATGTGTATGTAATTGCACATCATTAATCAGAGACAATCATTCGTGTGTAGTTAATTGTGTACATTAATCAAAATTATATATATTATAATATGAAACGTAATTGACTGATGTAAGTATCAGCACTAATCAGTGTGGCATCAACCTAATGTCTAATGTCGTTCGGAATTACACACCCCATTATTCAACTACGTATACATATAGCATTATGATACCGGAAAAGCGATAATCGGGCAATGGGCGAATCGTATCACAACATAAGAACAACATAAATCATAAACTGTGTCAATTTTCAAGTTATTCAGCAATATGATAATATATAATGATCGAGCCAAGGTTTCGAATGTAAAAAACATTCTTCGTCAGTTGTTAACATTATTATTTCACTTAGAGCTGCGAGAGCGGGCATACGTAGCATTGCCGATAGAAAGCCAATCCCCTTTCGTACGTGAAAATAAAATAGTATGTTTAAAACGAAATAAGATATTATGCAGTCATATTGTTTTATTTGTATACACGAAAAAAGGATTGGGTAGCCAGCTGTACTGCAAAGAATATACCCGCTCCCGAATAATCATATATCCATGGTCGTTACATGGGCAACACTCCACTAATTAATTGTAAATCGCGTGTGGTGCAGTAAGCAAATCGCGTTTTTCAGTGTGGTTGGGATGACAGTGGAGTGATGCTGTTTTAGCACTGTGACCGTCGAATGGAGGAGTGAAATCGATGTGTACCGTAAGTTTTAGTGGGTTATGTGGTCCTTGCGTAATAATGTAATGCGTAATGTACTGTTTTGTCACGGTGACCATTCGTGCTTGATCAACAAGAGTGATATGACATTTATACCGAATCCTGAAATACCCTGATATTTATTACATCACACGATCTCAAACCGTCAGGGTCAGGACGTGACTTCCATGCCAATGCGTCTATTATCTAATTGCTGGGACATCACAAGCCATTAATTTTACATACAACGTCGCTAAGTATAATCGTCACGCGCTAAAGCATGGTCGCTTGGTCGCTCAAAACTAAATACCCTGGTTTACGTGCACTTTATGACTCGATTGAATTATGCAGTGATGTATTTAGTTAGCATCGGTCTTATCCTTCGTGCCATTCGTAATGATATTCCGTCTTGTGGGAATACGCTTGAAGCAGACCTAATGACCAGTATTCCCGTGTCTATGGGGTCATTCGTGATACAAGTAGTGCACCAAGCCGGACTCTGCATATTATACGAGGTTCAAAATCGTCTAATGCTATAAACATGAAAAAACCTCCCCGATATAAGTGGCCTACTATAGTAGCAAACCTGATCCCGGATCCTCGAACAATTAATCCCTACAATAGATGCACACCATTACGAATTACCACACCTCGAATCTGGCTATTAATGATACACTGACATGGGCTTGTTTCGCTTGGCAGGTTGTAATTGTTGTAGTATACCATATGTATAGTTAATTGTACACATTAATCAGATATAATATAGGATGCAATTAATGGTCTAAGTGCCATCGTTTATCATTGTGACATCAAGCTAATGCCTAATGCCATTCAGAATTACACGTCCCATTATCGAGTACAGCAGTAGGACAGTGTACGAATTATAACGACACATTTACTGTATGTAACAATCTTCCATATTAATTACCCAAATTAATTAACACGCTACCAACGAGGTTTCAAGATGTCTGTCGGTAGACTTACTGATTGCCTTCGGCCTTTCATATAACATCTGACTGGACCCTCGCCATCATACTCCCGCTGTGGAAGGGGAAGGGATCGAAGTCTAACAGTTACTGTTCAAAATACCGTGGAATCTCTCTTCTCTCTGTGCCAGGAAAACTCTTTGCCAACATCCTCCTTGGACGAATCAAGAAACTACTTCTACGTATAAGCAACGGTCCCAACAAAGTGGCTTCACTCCTGGTCGTTCAACTCTCGATCGCATCTTAGCTCTCCGACTCCTTGCCGAACGACGTCGCGAATA
>WNLI01198626.1:0-13063 GCA_025802215.1 Wirenia argentea | reverse complement strand
GTGGTGAGGGGGGGGTGGGGGTGGGGGGGGGGGGGGGGGGGTGGTGGGGGGGGGTGGGGGGTGGGGGTGGGGGGGGGGCGGGGCGTGGGGGGTGTGGTGGATGCAATGTACAGTACATATATGGTGTGGATATGCATGTGCACATTTCTCAGTCATGGTGTACTGTATGTGTGTGCATGGCCGTAGTGCGTACCATCATCATCATACCAGTCTACGTATTTAGTCTAAGAACAGTACCCTATATGGTGTTAAACTTTTTGCGGTCATGGTGTCTACTGTACATGATATGTCTGGGTAGTGGGTACTGGGTAGATGTGTGGTAAATTGGTAATGGTTTGACTCTTTCTTTATTATGGGCTCATGGTGTAGTGGTCAGTACGCCGGTTCCTGTTAAGCGACGGGCACTTCGGCTGCAGGTTCACGGCTAAGCTGGGACCATTAAACCAGTATTTTCCTAGGATTGCAAACCCGTATTTGTGAGATTGCTGGAGGGCAACATGGACAGATTCTGAAAGTGCAGTGAGTATAAATGCACATGCATAGTTATTTTATTTTATATCCACGGTGTAATACCTAGGGGTCATTCGTCACCACTGTATTGTTTTGCATGGTTCTCGGGCATTAATGTAGATTCTGCGGCACCTGGTAGTGTGGCCAGTGATGGACCCTTGTACCATACCATATAATTACGACCACTGTCCAGCATTGAGATCCTTATAATCACCAATATTGAGCATGACAGTGATGTCATATGGGTGATATACGAGTATGGTACTGGTTTGCACGATAATGGTACGATGTGTACTGATATCGCTAATCAGCAGGTGATACATGGTAGTATAGTACAGTAGTATGCACAATAGTGGTAATCATATCAATAGTGGTAATCATACCACCTTATTCAGTGGTAATCATAGACGAGTTAACAAACGGTAATCGCCACATGCCGTGCCTATTGATGGCCTGATGGGCATCTCTGAGTGGTACAATTGTCAGAGTGGGCGGCAATACACAGGAGTAGAATGTAGAGATGTCTTTTTACGACTTCATACTAAAAGCATGTCCTTAATGGAAAATGCATATAACGGTGGCGATATTGCGACAGTACACATGTATTTTGCTGAAATATTCCTGTTTTATTTGGGGTTACATACAGCGGCGATGTGCGACAGTACACTTATTTTGCTGAAATATGTTTGTTTTATTCGGGGTTACATTATACAATATGCTCAATCAGTTGTGTTGTCGATATTATTACTGGTTATATACAACTGGATACTGGATAGAGGACATTGCCAGTGCCGTTATATACGTTATATCTTACTTTTTCCGTTCACCATCAACTGCATGGATATGATGGATGTATATAATACTATGGATGTTACGGGTACAATTTGCTAGTACATTATAATATTATGGATGTAATGATACATTTGCCATGAATAGAACTTTCTATACAATATAATTTCCCACATTTACGGAGCACAGAGACATCCACGTCGGCGACACAAAAGCCGATAATTATCGTGACAAAAGTTCTCATGTCGGCATGCAACCGTTTCTACTTTATAGGAATTTATGATCACCTTAAACGTACGGCGTATGAATTTATTATTACTTTATAACCGAGGAGGGATGTGGTGATGATTAAATGAGGAACGACGAAAAGCGTATAACGGTAGTAGAAATGGTAGGATATTGGTTGTGTGGGCTACAGACTACTCAAGTAAACGGAAGTACTAGTCGTACCAAATCGGGACAAGTAATTTAGGCGAGATGAACGAGCTAGGAAATGGCCATTATATCTCGGGTAACGTGATTAAGAGACGCATGCATACCAAGCGCTATGGTAGACAGAGAATTACCGACGCTCGTCGTCAGACACGACATGTAAATCATTGTTTATTCATAAGGGTGGCGGTGAGCGAGCAATCGTGGACAATCTACACCGTGTGGGGTGTGGCATGCTTGTGGAGTGGAGGGGGGGGGGGGGGTTGATGCAACAAACGACACCTTATGATTACAGTATACAACAGTTATTTTTAACGCAACCTATATTAAACTCACAATGGTGACGTCACGTGGTTAGGGAGTTGGGGGTAGTTGGGAGTGTGTCTTAGTGGGAGGAGGATTATTGGTGCAAGAATCTACACTGTTCTAATTCTCTGCTTGGGGTACAAGGGCTTCTTTCTCATCTTCAGTGACCCCCACCCTAGGTGCACCACTAACCACACACAATATGTGGTCGCACCATGATCAACGAGAAAATACATTATCATGTGATGCAGCCTATACCATTCTCTCTCCCATCCCATTGTCTCAACCCCACACTCTGGTTACACCACTAATCACACACACTACACATCGTCAGATGGTCACCAAATGATCAGTGACTTGTCTGCTATCGCATGATGCAGCCCACCCTGGCCTACCATCCCCTTAACCCCCACTTTCCCACTCCCCTTAACCCTCACCCTGGATGCACCACTGTCCACTAACCACACATACAAAATGTGGTCAGATGGTCACCCCATGATCAGCGACGTGCCTGCTATCGCGTGATGTCGCCAGCCATACCTAGTGTCTCCACTCCTCCCCCTCCTCTCTGGCCTGCTCTCTCCCACTAATCCCCACCCTGGACGCCCCACTAACCACACACAACATGTGGTCAGATGGTCACCACATGATGAGCGACGTGCCTGCTATCGCGTGATGCAGCCCACCCAGGCCTACCGTCGCACATTTTTGCCTGATTAATGGCTTCCGCTCGTGTCGACAAAATGCTGGAATGGTGTAATTTGTAGATTTAGCCGCTCTAATGTACTACACTGATGTGACGATGTGTGCGATTCTGGTGGTATAAACTGGTTAGACTTGAAATAATTACATATCATATTAGCCTTCATATTCTTAAGATTATTTTATTTATAAATGTTTGATTATGTGATGTCAGACGATATGCGAGTTGTAATTTAGGCGATTCGGGGCCGCATTCATACACCAACTACTACATTATCAAGCTAATAAAATATATTTTGTCTGGGACGTCAGCATAAATATATTTATTTGTTGAGAGAGACAAAAATCAGCGTCTGTCATAATAGTCTTTGAACATAGTGAAGGGAACTTGCTAACAAAACGCTGGTGATAGAAAGGAAATAACAAACAATTCCTAAGGTGAATAGGTGGATTGTAACATTGCAAATGTTAGATAACTATAAATTTTACAAAAACTTACTATAAAATAATGACAAAAATAATGAAAAAGTGTTATAATTAGGGTGCTATTAATTTTTGGCTAATGGTTTCACCATAAATTTACTAACAGCCTGCTGAAGGAATGTCAAAATCACTGAATATTTATTCCTGGCTTCAAAAAACTTCATATTATCTTATTATACTCTGGCGTTGACTAATTTTGATATTGCCGATCATCCGGAAGTCGATCAACTGTAATTACTGGTACAATATTATTTTATGTAGTAGGCAGGTACTGTTGTCTCATATATCTCCAGATCAAAGTATCCAGGGAAGAACCCACAACCCTTGGATTACAAATCCACCGCCTTTCCGATTGAGCTATCCCGCCCCATTTGCTACATTCATATAGCAAACGATGTTTACGCCGCATAGTGAACGCTATTATGTACAACATTGAATAATGTCTCGAACAAACAATCACTTCCTGATTGAATACCACTATAAATCATTCCATCTTGGATGCTCCAAAAAAACTTCCGATAAACTCTCTCAGTCCATTACGTGGAACGAAAAATCCGTAAATACGCACGAAAAACCCAACCGACATTACCGAAAAAAACTAGACAACTCACAACGAATGAATGAACGGAACAGACAAGTGGTGGAAAAAATCGGGAAGATATTCCGGCATTACGTTTCCGTGGGATGTCACATTTTTTGTCCTGATTTTCTCTGTGATTCATGTACGTCGTTAGCCCAGAGATTCATTTGTAACTGTCATAAGGAGGCAGTGATTTATTCGACAACGAGGGAAGAGGCCGCTCGGCGCTCGTCCAGTCGGGTCACGCTGGTCTGCACAGACGACGTAATGCATATGTAGTCCGCGCAGAGATAAATACACGCGGTCTGTGCAGACGTAACACACATGCGGTACGCGCATACGTAACACATATGCAGTCGGCGCTGATGTAACACATATGCAGTCGGCGCTGATGTAACACATATGCAGTCCACGCAGATGTAACACATATGCAGTCCATGCAGACGTAACACATATGCAGTCGGTGCTGACGTAACACATATGCAGTCCATGCAGACATATCACATATGCAGTCCACGTAGACGTAACACATATGCAGTCGGCGCTGATGTAACACATATGCAGTCCACGCAGATGTAACACATATGCAGTCCACGCAGATGTAACACATATGCAGTCGGCGCTGACGTAACACATATGCAGTTCACGCAGACGTAACACATATGCAGTCAGCGCTGATGTAACACATATACAGTCCACGCAGACGTAACACATATGCAGTCCACGCTGACGCTACGCAGACGCGGTACACACCGACGTAACACGCTCGGGTCATCCTGGTCTGCACACACGACGTAACGCAGATGCGGTACACGCAGACATAACACATCCATATACGCAGTCTGTGGAGACGTAACACACACGTGGTACACGCAGACGTACCACACACACATATATGCAGTCTGTGTAGACGTGACACACACATGCAGTTCGCGCAGACGTAACACACATGCGGTACACGCATACATAACACACACGTAGCTCGCACCGACGTAACACACGCGCAATCTGTCATACAAACGTAGGAAAATCGTGAATGCCACAGAATAATATGTACTCTACGAGTATACAATCCCCACAAGAATGTTACGCAAATGCATCAAACTTTTTCCGTATAAACGCAGCAACATTTCTTTGTGAACATGCAGCAACGCTTTTAGGCGTCTATAACCACCTTGAGAGCTCGGCTGTCACGAAATGATTGATGTCGATATTCGTGCGTAATTATGCATCTTACGCCGTTATTAAGAATCGATTGGTTATCCGTGATTTACATGAGCTGGTTTTGTTTTGACTCGTGCGCCCGTAGTGATGTATATCCCCCGCATTCTGTATATTTATGGGGAATTATGGTGTATTGTGGATGAGTTTTGGCGATATTGCGTTAGGATTTACGGCGAAAAACGCAATTGCGGTTGTAACGTCACGACTCGTGAGTGTGGAATTGTGGATGTCGCCTATAGCATGATGCGTGGACACATGCTTGGTATTGCTCGGGATGTAGCATGCAATATTGTAATCGTGCAATGTCAATTTGGTGGGACGGTGCATTAACTTGAATTTCGTGAAATGGTGAATTTATGACTAGCTGTTACAGTTGACCGTTGTTCTGTTTCTCATTTAGTGGTTGTTGTTGGTTAGCATACCTATACATATTATACCATGTAACTATTTATCTAATTACAATGCACTGTTCGTCACCATTTTCGGTAACACTCAGTCCACTTTTCATGCAATATCTAGAATACAGCGCTGTGTGATATTAACGAGTGTAAATTTTAAGGCAATACCCTCATAGCATGAATTTTCAGATAAGTCACTTGTCCGACGGGAATTTCTAAATCCCATAATGTTGAGCACTGCATTGCTGTAGTGTACCAACAAAAGTGAATATACGACACCAGAGACGTTACGACCACGTCGCGTCAAGTTGCAGCCTCCCGGGAGCCATTCACTGACCTGTCACCTAGTACGATGGTTGTCGGTGATTTATTCTGGCGGAGGTCAGGTGATCGATCTGTTGGGGTAATGCATTCCTCGCTTATCGTGGTCCGTAGATATTGCATCAAGAATCACGCGGGGGCTAGAGTGTTGCCTGGTGGAATCACGCCGTTGTTATTGCAGCAAAAGTGACACCAGTTAATAGCGCACTGGGCTGTCGTAGATATTGCGTTAAAAGTTACGCAGTGGGCAGGGTATTACCAGAATTACAAGTGCTATTAAAGTGACAGTAGTTAATACGACACTGCGCTATCATAGTTATTGCATTAAAAGTGACACAAGGGGCAGGGTATTACCGAAATGACATTAAAGTGACACTAGGTAATACCACACTAGGCTATTGTAGATATCGTATCAACAGTGACACGGAGGTTGGGAGGGGGGGGGGCAGAGTGTTGTCGGAAATTTTGAATCTTGTCATGCTGCATTGTTATTGCAGCAAAGTGACACTAGTCTAGTTAATATCGCACTGGGCTGTCGTAGATATTGCGCTAAAATATATCGCACACATGGGTCATTAATACCGAACAGAGGCAGCTCTGCCTAAGATATTGTGACGCAGGCCAGAGTATTATCGGAATCGTGCCATTCTGATATCATATTGTCACACAAGTGACACTAGTTAATGCCATACTGGGTAGATTAATCATTAGATATTGCATCAAGGGTTACACTGTAAGTGACATTTTGGAGGGGGATACTGGAATGTTACGCAAAAAAGTAACACACTGGGCTATCATAGTTATTGCAACAAGATTGTGTGGAGTTAGATTAGAAAATAGCAGGACACGGGGTGGGAGTTCCCCAAATCCTGCTACATTGACAGGGTAGCTAAAGTGACACTAGTTAATACCATACAGGCAATCGTGGATAATGTATCAAAACTGACAAGGAGGAGGGGTGGGAGTCCATTATAACGGAGTCATGCTTCTCTGCTCCTGGGATGTCTAAGTTATTGCATCCGAATCGGCACATGGGTCAGTTTTTGTGGAAATTATGTTACGTTTATACTGCAAAAAAGTGACATCACTTGATTACCAAAGACGTACTAATACATCAAAAACATATGGGATGTGGGGATGCTGGCAGTCAAAGAGTTAATACCATACTGGGCTGTCATACTAGATATTGTATCAGAATGTATATGTGATCTGTGTTGTTTGTTTGTTTATAGTATCCTACCTTAGGTACTTCGCATATAATATTCTCAAAAGTGTTTGTGTCAAGTCAGATATCGACAGTCTCACATACCTCTCTGCCTGGACATGCAGTCTCGTGAGGCCTTCGCTGACCACAGACACAGACCTCTCTAGTTGGGTGATTAGTGACCATGAAAAGCTACCTCCACTTTATGAAGTTATCGCGTCATCTAAGGGTGACCTGACTGACCTCTCTACTTGGGTGATTAGCTACGTACATGATGTACCTCCATACCATTGAGCTACGTACCTCCACTATGATGCTGTCGTACCATGTTACGGTGACCTCTCTACTTGGGTGATTAGTGGCGTACAAGGACTACATGCTGTAATTACGTACCATGAACAGTGCCTCGACTTTTGACACTGGAGACTTTACGATCTCATTTCGCCGCGGCTGTGTCGTAGCCTAGTATGTCAATGATTGATTTCTGAGGTCAGCGAAGGCCTCACGAGACTGCAATGTGGCGCAGCGTCACTCATGATAAAGTCTGTGGTGTTAACTACTAAGCTTGGAAGACTGGAGGTACCCTTTGTGATACCAAATTACATGCTTGTAGCTAATCACCCAAATAGAGTCACTCAACATGGCACTATGGCATCATAAAGTTTCTGGCGTCAAGCATGGAGGTATACTTTAGTACTCGTGTGGCATTACTGCATGCATGTTGGTAGTCATCAAACTAGAGGTCATCTTAACATGGCGCTATGGCATCGTAAAGTTTGTTGTGTCAAGCAGGAAGGTAGATTTTGTAGTACGATATAACGATAGGCGCATCACTTATCCCGTCTAACTACTCTAGAGAGGTCCCTGTAGGTGCTTTTCGTGGTTTTTTACGGCACTGCATTTGTATTTAAAATAACAGAATTCATAGTCCATTCAGGTGACTTACATTTTACCAAGATCTCCAGAGTGGTAATGTTGCAGTCCATTAAAATGAATGTGACCTACATGATGTCCAGAGCTATTGCACGGAATTTACTTTATATATATAAGGAGGTCACTCGCAATTCAAAGTCAATTCACTTTCCTAAGTACATTGACCTAGAGTTTACTTAACCAAGATGTCCAGAGAGAGAAAGGTATACATTTTAAGCTATTGTATACCAAGGTCGTATGTATGATGCCGTACATCTACATTTAACTAAACACTCGAGCATAATTGTTTGACAGCCAAAGAGTGAGACAAAAACGTCGCTTTTTGGTCGCAGCATTGCACATTTTATGCCGTTGAATGCCTACATCGTAGGGTACATTTAACTAGTAACTACACACTTGAGCATAATTGTTTGGCAGGCAAAAAGTGAGACAACAACGTAGCTTTTTCCGCGCACGGAAATTGAAATGATCATCTTCGGTCGGGAGACCGAGTGAATGTTGATGATAGACTGTATGTAGGTCATACATCCACATCTAACCTAAACACTCAAGCATAATTGTTTGACAGTCAGTGAGACAAAAACGTCGCTTTTTCCCTGCACGGAAATTGAAGCGATCATGTAAGGTCGGGGAGACCGAGTGAATGTTGATGATAGACAGTATGTAGGTCAATCAATTCCGACCCTTCACGAGGTGCTACTTAATGTGGACATACGGAAATTCGCTCGCTGATCGCACTAGATAGACGTATAATTAGGAAGGGGAGCGGTGGGTACAGGGTAAACATATCGACGGCTGGCGTGATGATAGACCTCCGACGCTCATGCTGTAGATATTTTCGTTTGTTTTCATGAATTTACGGGTGTAGCGGAGTCAAATTTAGGGACATGTCAAGTTATGATAATTTCGCCATCGCGATTTTTGGCACATAAATATGTGTTTTTTGGGGATGATGCTTGGCAGATACTATTAATGAACCATCAAGGATGTCTACTAACTCTTTGACTGTCAGGACCATCAATGTCCATCATATGTCGTTATGTTTATGATGTACTGTATGTATTATTATATAGTCGTCATTGACAATCAACAAGTTAAAATCAGAGAAATCCTGAACCTACTGTTTTGTCTGTTTGACAACACAGTACTTTCAGTACGGTACCTAGTGTTGTGTACACATATCAGAGAAATCACGGCCATAACTCGGTGATCAATTGAAATCAGAGAAATCATGAACCTACTGTTTTGTCTGTCTGGCAACACGGTAGCTCCAGTAGGCTTCTGTAGACTCATATCAGAGAAATCACGGGTCTCACGGCCGTAACTCGGTGATCAATTGTACACTAATCTCCCGTCACTAACTACGAGTCTACCACACTCAGTCATAAGTAACGGCGAACGGATGACAAATCACCGTCGGGCTTCCACCCACACCCATACTTTGTCTGCACGTCTGGTGTGTGTATTTCTTGTGTGTTCTATGTGGTGTCCTTAAGCAAGGCATCTCACATGGCTGCCCATGTTGATCCAGCAGTAGGAAGTTGGTACCGACTATGCATATTCTTCTTAGATGGAGTAAACCAGTGCGTTTTTGTAAAGGACAAGTTGACACGCATTATCTTCCCTATAGCACAGTCACATAGGCGTATAGTAAACTTTGCTGGATAAGAAGAGATCCAAAAGTGTGGTATAGACCAATTTATAATCATATGCAAATGAATATGCATGTACTAAGCTTGTGGGGGCAACAATAGACAGCTTGTGGAGGCGTTCCTTGTTGTCAAATATTACCCTGGATTCATCTATAGAAATGTGATGCTTTACATTACCTTTTTAATAGCTGGACATTAATTGTTATTCAAGGCTGAATACTATCGCACAGAATGCGAGAATCCCCCTCATACTGGTGTGGTGTCATGTGGATAGCCCTAGTAAAGTAGCCTATAAAACTCAGCACATGGACACACAGCTGAGAGCCTGAGACCCAAAGCGTCCAAAATGGTGGGGAAACCGGAGTACCCGGGAAAAAAACCACTGGACATTGGCAGGGTATTTTCCATCTTCCATGACTCGAAGACAGCGAGGAGAAGCTAGCAAATTCCTACAAAAGCTACCGGCATAGAAATATATAATGTTCATCGTAATATATCAGGAATTAAATACCTTTGTCAGCAATGCCAATTTTGCCAAATATTAGTACAATTATTTATAAAACATTCACATTGTGTTATTTCTCGGTAACACATTATGTTATATTTCTTGGTAACACATATTATTTATGTTTCTCGGTAACTGTTGTAGGTCTACATAGTGTACGTAGTAGTGGATATTACTATTCATTTAGTATGTTTTGTTTAGTTTGTTACTACCTCAATTTGTCACCCCTGCCAAAACATAGTTCGGGAATACTTGGGAATATTCCCTGCTAGTGGCGTTGTAATGGTGGCAATTAAGTCGTTGCTATACATGCGAAGCGAAGTGAAGTGAATTGATTCGCATCAGTTTCAACTTTCAAACAAGTTCGAAAATTGCACCACTACTACACCTGCCTCTCTAAACTGGCAGAAAGTGGAGCATGTCTATCGATCGACTGTCATGACCTCTCGTGACCTTGTGCTGCATGGGATGTAACTCGTCAGCAACCCCCAATAACACTATAAAACTGATCTGAATCGATTTGGTTCGCTCGATGTGACGTTGCTTTACTATCAAAATAAACCGAAGTGTGTCGGGGTGAAGCGAGGTGGTATACTTTGTACCTGCTCCTGGAGGTGGTTGAAAATTGAACCAGTATCTTTCGGAACATATCGGGAGAAAGCGGATTATGTGTAGCTCGAACTGGGATTTACTGGGACTTTTCCTGTATGTTGCGGACTGCGGAGTATACCGGTTTAGTTTGGCAAGTATAGCAACGCAATTAGATAGGGTTCCGTCATGTTATCGGACAGCGTCGATTTGCAACACTTGAAGTGTAAGTGAGGCCAAGCGGAAACTAAGGGGAGAGTCGAGGAGGAACCATTAGCGTGCTAATGATGGGCTTAACAACTGGGGTTACTGATCGGTGAATGACATAGTGGTTGCAGTGGCGGTTACGTTAGGTTAGGGTTGTTACAGCTACTGGTTGTTCGCTGGTAACATAGTGGTTGAGTTTAGGATGAGTGATCGAAGGTTATCATAATGTATTATAACGAGACATGTCCAAGCTTATCCAAGGCAACAACTGGAGTAACTGATCGAGTGACGTAGTGAAGCAGTGGTTGCAATGGTGGTAAAATGGGTGGTTGTTTGCTGGCAATGTAGTGGCTGAATGTTGGATCAGAGGTTATCATAGGTTATCAAAATCTTTTAGAGCAAGACATGAGACGCTTACAGCTTGTCAAAAGTAACTACTGAGGTTACTGATCGCCTGATCGGTGAATGACATAGTGGCTGCAATGGCGGTTATGTAGGTTAAAGGGTTGTTCGCTGGCAACATAGTGGCGACAGTGGTTGAGATCAGGTGTTATCAAAAATTCACAATGTAGGCTATTATAGAGAGAGCCGTGTTACATGTATGTACAGCGTATACGTAAAACAAGTAAACGTAGCACGTCTCATTTCTACACCGCACTTTATCGGACAAATGTCAGTTTATAATTACATGACCATGCTACAGGGAAGGCACTCCTAGAGCACGCCGGCGACAGCTCGGTGATCACACAGCCTTACTCCCCACCAATGCTTACTCTATCTCAGAATATGCACAGTCGGTACCCACTCTTACAGCTGGGTTAGCAGATGCAGTCATGTGAGATGCCTTGCCTAAGAAGTCTGCTGAAGGCCTAAGAAGGTATCCTCGAGGGTTTAGTTGTTCTGCTTCTTATTCGGTGGTAATAAAATGACTGTACAGTATGATGAGGGAGTAACATGTTGTCTGATACCCCGCAATTCAATAGTCCATATTATATGCATTATCCACCCCTGTTTGCTGTAATTACCATTACTACACTGGATGATTTTATAATGGGCGTAGGGATGAATGCATAAATCACGTCATTAATTGACATGGCGGGAGTACGGCGGTTGACGTTATGAAGTGTCTGATCAATGTACGTGACTGACAGTGGCGGTAGGCATGTCGGATCTTGTATTTACATCCATACTTTCTGGCTAGGCGCAATGATTTCTTGCTTGCTATACTGAGAAAAATTCGCGAGAAGATATGAATTTTCCGGAATGAATGAGCCTATAAATGCACTCTAAATGATCCTGACATGAACACTTTAGGAAAATGATGTTGTACCATGTGCCTGTATTAGCCTACTTCGCTGTATATTTATTCCACAGTATATGATACAATATAATAATATTTTGTAGCATTTTTCCCATATATAACGCCAAAAGGAAAAAAATCAATTCCGTAGTTTTTTGTACGGATTATTAGTACTCTATATCGTCGAAAGACAAATGCAAATGATTTAGTCGATGAAAGATTTAGTAGATGGAAAACATAAAAGCTGCACAAAGTCATAAAAACATTCCGTGCTCTATCGCGTGATCTCTATGACTTGTTTATATACAAAAGGTAGATCGGTATTAAGACATGGAGCACCTGAGAGATATCTGAGGAATAGTACATATAATACTGTATAGACATACCAAGTCTTTACTGACTTACGGTAATGCCTTTATGAATCCTTTATCTTTGATGGTCAGATTAAGTCAGTTTTCGATTATTTAGAAAAGCTACCATACATCTTCATGTTGTACTCGTTCAAAAATTAATATGAAATGGTATTTGAGTGGCAAGTAGTATAAGATCATGCTTTTAATTGTCACTTATGACCTTTTGGCACCCAATAGACAATATTTGGTACGTGATAATGATCTAAAAAATGGTGGTATGCCGCAACCGTAATTTTTACTCGCGAATAGCGAGTCATGGCATTACATGTGTTGTTGTTCTTCTTCTTCTTGTTCATCAATAGTTGCATTAAACAGTTTTTGCAGCTTTTCTCAGGCACATATGAACCGATTTCGACCATATTAATACATGTGATAGCGGCCATGGGTCTACAGCGCATATTGCCTCAGCATTTTTCTAGGTCAAATATGTAGGTCATGAGTAGGCAAAATGTAGGTCATCGAACAGTTTTAGGAGCTTTTCTCAGGCATTTATCAACAGATTTCAACAATATTGAT
>WNLI01198515.1:0-13065 GCA_025802215.1 Wirenia argentea | reverse complement strand
GTTGATTAGTAGCACTGTATCTAGTTACACACACCACTCGACTAATGCATTTTGTTAAAATCTAACACCTTCTACGCGTGAACTTGGTTACTAATAGCAGATCTCCATCTACACACTAGTCCCTATCAGCTTCTAATTAATGATTGACAATTATTTGTAGTAGTTTGTATGTTATTTAAATTGCTAAGTTAATGTGTACTTTCACATAATGATCTAATGTGAAAATGTATCTAACAGTGCACTGATGAATGATGGCTTCCTGTACATATGAGTTTGAACAGTGTATAAGTCATCAGAACCAATACTACTCAACCAGTTGGCCCGAGCAAGACAAGTGACCGCAAGATTACCATGGCGAGTAGGTAGCTCACTACATATCGGACTATGAGAAAAAACAATAGAGCAATGACCACCAGACGCGAAATGAATGTCACAAACAGCAAATTATGTTGACAACACCATCACAAGTTAAAATGTAGTCCACTACACATGGAAATATGGGACTATGAGAAAGAAACAATAGAGTAAAGACCACCAGACGCGAAACTAATCATGAACAGCAAATTAGTTAATAGGTAGAACAAATTTGATGACGAAAGTCATGTCTCATAATAAATGGTCAATTTTTATCCTACTAAGGCCAATATCCATATGAAGTCACACTTAGCCAAAACACAATTTTTGATCGCTATAGATTTGGTTTACTTGTGCGATGGGCTGCTTCATAAACGGTTGTACATGCAGCCTCGGGCAAAGTAATTTCACAGCATGGCTTTGCCAATTTCCTGCAGTTGTTCAATGATTTTTGCGCGCAGTGGACAATGGTTGCCATGTCACATAGTTTATTCATGCAATTCGTTTCGCATCCAGTAGACATCCCGGTCTACACACTACATGAGATAATGAGTGAAACAATAGTTAAACACGGTGTTCACCCTGGCCTCATATGTGAAGGTGTCAAAAATGCCTAAATTCATATAAAAATTGTAAATTTGTTGGTTTTTATATCTTTTTAACGACATTTGAGTGCCAAATGACATTTTTAGTGCCAAATATAAAATTTTAGCATAATTTGGCACGTAAAAAGCTCCCAGGGTGAACCCCAGTGAAACATGTGTGCTTGTGTGTGTATGTGAAGTGTGAATGTTACACACCGTCATCATGCAGCGAGCTCTGTGACTGGCGTCCACGCTGCCTCAGCTGCACCGGCGGTTCACTTCTTCGGTACGCTCTCTGATCACGATCATCTCGACTATCACGTGGCTCATTCGACGGTCTGCCATCAACGCTGTCGTGGTAATATCGTGGTCGATCGGTGGGCACGCGACTGTCATCAGGTCGGTGTTGAATACGTTGCTCGTACGGCGGCTGGGTATGTGTTTGACGTGTCTGGAGAACCATAGACGTCCGGGACACCACAATGTTTTCTCTCACGTCTGGATCATCTTTCGGGGTCGGAGTCGGGTCGTCAATCAACGTTTCTCTGGATTGTCTCAGGACGACCTTTGGTTCCACGTCTAGTTTGCGACAGTATGTTGTTAATTATAGCGGTTTTAGAAAAATATATTAAATGGTAGGTGTAGCTATAATGGAATAAGACTTAGTATCGCAAAAAAATTATTGATGAAGCTGCTCATATTTTTATAAATTTAAGTCAAAAACAAATTTACAAAGCAATACTCAATTTTCATGATATTATTAATCACATTACAGTACATTAAATTCCAGGTTATTAAAAATTCAACTAAAATAAAAATCATTACATAAGAGGTGCATTTTTTTTTTTATACGTTGAAATGTGTTTTAGCAATTGACAATGACATGCAAAACATAAATTTAAATGCACCACACCATTTTAATTGTTGACAACTGAGATAACACTGCAATAAATTGTACAAAAAAGGCAAAAATTATGTCGAAAAGCGCCAAAAAAGTGCTGGTGTACAAAATAAAATGAGCACAAAACAGCATGCAGTGTGTGTGAAATGCATGCCACTACCACATCAAAACATACCAACAACACAACACTTTTGACTAGGTTGGTTAACTTGGTTTATTAGGTAGTTATTCGATTGAAACATGAGTAAAACAGTAAAAATCAACCTCAGTTATAAACTGTCATTGATGACAATGCTTTTGCAAGCTTCGTAACTGCGTAACCATACAAAACTGAACTTGACATTATCAACCAATATGCTCACGGATGAATCAATCCAAAGATGTAGAAAGAATTCTGTCTAGTTTTTTGTTTTCCATATCATTTGACGGATATAGACAACGCCAAATGGTGCGTTTGGGGTCCCCTGCAACATAAGCTATATATGGTCCTTGTACTGTATCATACTGTATTCACAATTTGTCAGTTTTTAGTCATTTGTATAATATGCTTTCACGGATTTATTATATCAGATTTAGGATTTCTTATATCAGATTTAATGTTAATTATAAAGCAATACAGTATGTATGTAAAATTGTCAAATATGCTATCGCTATTACTTATGTGATCTAAGGACCATAATCAGAACTTGATCAGTGTAGTATTGTCATTTTAATCTAACATCATTTTAGCTACCCCACCACAGTTTATACACACACCTCGAAAGTAAAACCACATAACACCAGAACATAACAGCAACAAACACGCTTTAGTCATTAGAAAGCACGCCATATGTTAGCAGCATGCTACAAAATATGATTCAACTTATGATTCTACAAGCTTGAACTACTTAATTATCATACCACCAAGATAAACCAAAAAAATTTAACTGTATATAATGTAAATTAACAAGAGATAATTAAAGTACAAAAGAATACTATGAAACTTGGTACATAATATGTGTGGATACCTAAATTATTCAATCCAATGCAGTATATTTTCTTTCTATGTGTATTTGTGGGACAATTAGCCTAAATTACACATTTTAAAAATTTAAATTTAAATGTAAACATAAAATATCAGGTATATTTCTATACCGCCTGTTAACGTACAAATATGTATGAAAGGTGGTAGAATTACACAGTCAATTAGTACACATTAATAATTTAGCTGTTGGTCAGGTTTTTAGCACTAAAATGAAAGAAAATTAGTATATAGTTTATCAACTACAATGCAACAAAGAAGTTAGTCTGGATCAGTTTTTTAGCACTAAAACGAAATTTAGTTCAGTATACGTATATATTGCTACAAAGCAAACTATGTTATTCACAGCTCCCTCTACTGTCTTGGATTCACAAAAACTGTGCCGAGTCCCGATTAGTAGTAAAGCCCCCAGTGTCCCCCTAGCTTATAATTGAGATTTGTCACAAACCAGGGGAAGCTCCGGAACCTCGTTCTCGGCGCACTCTTCGCGCTGGACACAAATTTATTTATTACATTTATATACTATACCATTTATATGTCTATGCCTACCTACTGTATATGCCATACAGTCATGAATGACTACATTAAATTGTATGACGACACGATACTGCTTTACTGCTTGAACACCTGGATTATTACTATATGGGTTTGTGGCTCTGTGGCGGGTTACATCATCTTATCTGTACTAGTGAAAACTGTTACAGACCTACGAGTACCTGTAGATGTAAGCTATGTAGAGTACCTCTCAGTGAAAATGGGAAATGGCATCTTCAAGAGTGTAAATGGTCAGAAGGACTATGTCGAGATATATCACTCAAAAACGTCAACAAAATTGTTACTATTTTACAACGTTTATTGTAGGCCATTGCTATATGTGTTATTCATAGTCATACATTCATATATATGAATAATAAATGAATAAATAATATATATATATATATATGTCATTATTAAGCCAAGTTAGCTTATTGCTATGTAATTAGCTCGGATGGTTTCACGAAATCAATTATACATCCAGCTAGTACTATATCTTGATTATATCCTTTAGAATTTTAGAAAGGGAGTAATGTTACACCATTCGTGGGTGGGTGGAACCACAGACATTGAGCCTTAACTTGGTCCGATGTGGTCCACCTACTCTGAAGCCACTGTACTGGCATCAATGATAAACTGAGGGTGCATTGGTTTTTGTAATCTTCGCGACTTTTTCTCCACACCAAGGCAATGTTCTCCACTGATTTCTCCTTCAGGCTAGGATTTTTATAATCCTTCGAGTCCTCAGCCATATTATGGTCAAGTCATCTGAGGCATCGTGATTCGCAAGCCTTGACCATTTTGTTCCGACGCGACTCACCCACTGCGTAAATTATCTATGATAGATACACGCATCGAGAAGAAATTCATTAAAAAAGTTACACCATTCTCCTTAACTCTTTAAAGGTGCCTCAGTTTAACGTCTCACTCGAATGACGATTTGTGTGTGCACACCAATCTCACAATAATCTGAACCGGTCGGGGTTTGAACCGCCGACCTTAGGATTACAAATCTATCGCGCACCCACTGAGCTATTGACTACACTGAGAGCACACTGGTATTTTAATTAAATAGACGATAAATTTAGTCGGCTTCGATTCAAAACGTTGTACCATATCTCAATATTTTGTAAAAAATTTTCTAGAAAATGTTCTATCAAAGAGAGATACCGGTAATTGCTAAATCAAGTCAATCGTAATTTGTGTTGAAAACGATGCAACCTTTCGTGAGCTTTTGCTCAGAAAAAATCTGTCATTTTGTCTGAAGATACGACCTTTCAACTCTCAAATTATAAATGTCCATTTTAAGGTATGTTTTAAATGCAATTGTCAATATAAATTACCGCTACTCTTATACATGTTAAACAGGTTTTTTTTGTGTTTCATGCGAAATTAAGAAACATGTATGTAAATAAAAATAAATAAATCAATAAATTGAGACACAATTTTTGAATCGAGGATTCGAGAGACACAATATTTTAAAAAGGGACTGTAATTAATGGTACACCAACCTCTTTAGTATGTTCGAGTGTGGTGTAACGGTACGCTACAGTGTCATCACTACTGGTGTATGCATGGTACGCAACGTAATGCTCCTTAGTTTCTTCGAGTGTGGTATAACGGTACGTTACAGTGTCGTTTCTACTGGTGTATGCACTATGCATGGTACCATTGGTACATAATTAATGGTACACTAACCTCCTTAGTATCTTCGCGAGTCTGGTATAACGGTACGCTACAGTATTGTCACTACTGCTGTATGTATGGTACTTAATTAATGGTACATTTACCTCCTTGGTATCTTCGAGTGTGGTATAACGGTACCCTACAGTGTCATCACTACTGGTGTATGCGTGGTACGTAATAAAGGGTACATTTAGCTCCTTGGTATCTTCGAGTGTGGTATAACAGTACGCTACAGTGTCGTCTACTGGTTTATACTATACTGTACATGGTACGTACTTAATAGCACACAAACCTGCTAAGTATCTTCCACTGCGGTATAATAGTATGCTACAGTGTCATCTCTACTGGTGTACGTATGTGTGGTACCTAACGTAATTAATGGTACACTAACGTCTTTAGTATCTTCGAGTGTGGTAACGGTACGTTACAGTGTCGTTTCTACTGGTGTATGCATGGTACCATTGGTACATAATTAATGGTACACTAACCTCCTTAGTATATTCGCGAGTCTGGTATAACGGTACGCTACAGTATCGTCACTACTGCTGTATGTATGGTACTTAATTAATGGTACATATACCTCCTTGGTATCTTCGAGTGTGGTATAACGGTACGCTACAGTGTTGTCATTAATGGTATATTCATGGTGCGTAACGTAATTAATGGTACACCAACCTCCTTACTTAGTATCTTCGAGTGAGATGTAACTGTACGTTACTGTGTCATCTCTACTGGTGTATGCGACTATGCGTGGACCGTAATTAATGGTACACAACCTCCTTAGTATGTTCGAGTGTGGTATAACGGTACGCTACAGTGTCATCACTACTGTTAGTGTATGCATGGTACGTAATTAATGGTGTATGCGCGGTACGTACGGTGGTACTAAGTTACTAACCTCTTTAGTATCTTCTAGTGTGGTATAACTGTACCCTACAGTGTCGTCATTACTGGTGTATGCGTGGTACAATGACCGTTGAGCCTCCAGGAACTGTGTAGTCAGGTGCAGTTGGTCCTTTAGCATGTTGTGGAGGACTATGGTGGCTGGCGTATACGCGGTCATGGCTGAAAGCATGTAGTAAGTTGAAGCAGTCATAGCTGCATGTAGTTAGGTGAAGCAGTCATAGCTGAAAGCATGTAGTTAGGTGAAGCAGTGATAGCTGAAAGCATGTAGTTAGGTGAAGCAGTGATAGCTGAAAGCATGTAGTTAGGTGAGGCTGATCATTTAGCATGTTATGGAGGGCTATGGCTGCTGGCGTATACGCTGTCATGGCTGAAAGCATGTGGTAAGTTGAAGCAGTCATAGCTGAAAGCATGTAGTTAGGTGAAGCAGACATAGCTGAAAGAATGTAGTTAGGTGAGGCTGATCATTTAGCATGTTGTGGAGGGCTATGGCTGCTGGTGTGTACGCGGTCATGGCTGCAGGGGTGTGTACGAGGGGCATTGAGTATGTTTGTAGAATAACCCAGAAGGAATTGAGGTATCCACTTGAGGTGAAGATGAGGTGTAGTTAGGTGCAGCTCGTCCTTTAGCATGTTGTGGAGGGCTATGGCTGCTGGTGTGTATGCGGTCATAGCTGAAAGCATGTAGTTAGGTGAAGCAGCAATAGCTGAAAGGATGTAGTTAGGTGAAGCTGTCATAGCTGAAAGCATGTGGTAAGTTGAAGCAGTCATAGCTGAAAGCATGTAGTTAGGTGAAGCAGTCATAGCTGAAAGCATGTAGATAGGCGAGGCTGATCATTTAGCATGTTGTGGAGGGCTATGGCTACTGGAGTGTACACTGTCATGGCTGAAAGCATGTACGAGGGGCACTCAGTATGTACGTTCATAGAATAACCCAGAAGGAATTGAGGTATCCACTTGAGGTGAAGATGGGGTGTAGTTAGGTGAGGCTGATCATTTAGCATGTTGTGGAGGGCAAGGGCTGCTGGAGTGTATGTAGTCATAGCTGAAAGTGTGTACGAGTGGCATTCAGTATAACTCAAAATTGTGTATGCATTATAACCATGCAACACAGGATTATAAGATTTATTCATCGGCAGTATAAGCACTAAACAGTCATGAAATGCTTTTAGATGAGAATATTGAGTGACGTACGTAACTGCAGGGTGTAAGGTCTCGCGTTCAATCCTCGGGCCAAAACAATGACAATTCTACTTTATCTGATGTGAATTTGTTGTTTTCTCTCTGGCGTCCTTTCTTCTCACATCACCTCTCCTCGACTCCTGTGGGTACTGATCATGTATGTCCTTAGATGGAATACGTACACCTACTGGTGGGAGAGTATGGCTTTGCAATATTGTAATGTGCATGCTTTCCTTATAGCTCACTCCTGTATTGTAAACGGACATTTGACTGATAGGGAGATTCAAAAGTGCTGTGTAGAAATTAGATGCTTTATATTGTTGAGTTTTTACACACCTGCATAAGACATCTGCCTAAGACTTCTAAATCAACAGAATCCAATCAGGACCCAACAATCGACTAATCATACCGAGAGTCACAGACTTTACACAGCTGAAAAAAATGTGTGCATTTATATACCGCACTTTCGGAATTTGTCGCCATGCAGGAATCCCGCAAATGCTGGTTTGCAAGCCCGGGACAATCCCATGAAAGGTCGCAGCCTCAGCGCGAACCCACAGCCGAAGTGCCCGTCGTTTGACAGGAACTGGCGTGCTGAGCACTACATCATGAGCTTACACTGCATCATATATGTAAACGTCGAGTCAACGTGTTTGTGGAAAATGTACGTCACAGTTTTGAACAATTTTAAATATTAAACCCACCTTCTAAAGCATCGGCTGACACGACATGGGTTGCTATCGGTGTCGGGTCCACAGAATCCAGTCCCAAGCGAGGTCCAGCAATCGACTGACCGTACCGAGGGTCCCAGGTGTATCGTAGTCCCGAATCTTGGTCCGTCTGGACCTCAATGGCCCGCGTTTCCATGGTTACCTTCGTATGGGTTTCCACTACACGACTGTGAAAAGGGCATGAAATGTTTATGGAAGTTTTACGAACTACGGAGTATGGAGTAAATCACAATATATACCTTTTGTAAACTACATAAGACAATGCCGTCACTTGAAAGATGCTGTTTTGCATCTGGATCTCCATTGACAGTGACAAAAACTGCAGGGATGAAGCCCGACCATTAAATTGATGGGACGATTTTTGGCGAGCGCAACTATTCATTCTTCCACAGTCAAGATTTCTACTCGATTCACAGGATATTCTGGTTGAATGTTTGAATAACTTTTTCAATGCCCGATTTTGATTGTGTTGTGGTAAAAACTGGTCATTTGGAAGTATTGGGCACTCTCCCGTTAGGTGCTGGGATGACTTGAAATATCGTTCAATTTTGCTGTCTATACCCCTGGCACGTTCATGTTCTGCGAGTAGTTAGAGAAAAATAATTCTCGCATCCATGTAGTGTACGGCAATTTATTAGTTGCACGTTTAATAGTTATGGATTTGTTTGTGCAATTACGTTTCATTTAAAAAATGTTTTGTATCAACTGACATTAATTTTTGTGAAAGAACGCGCTCTACGTCATTACATTCTGCGTCGATTTTTCTGTTGGTAAGCCTCCAATTCTCGAAAGTGGCAGGCCGCACATCGCCGAAAAATTCCGAAGAAATCCGAAAAAATCCGGAGGCTGGTAACCATAGTAGGTGATTACCAAATTTTGATGACGTCATTTTGAAGTTGAAGAATCGCGCCCTTTTTTCCTGGTTAGATACAAAAAATGATCGGATTTTTTCGTTATATGCCTAAAAATATAGATATAACACAAAAAATTAACAATAAATAAGTGTGCGGATTTTATTTAATATCCCGTGGCATGTAAGTCAGTCATGCTCTAATGCATGTATAGGCAACATATCTAAATGCCAGGGTTATAGACTCCAAAATTCATTTTCTAGACGTCTTTTTACAAGTCATCCCAGCACCTATAGTGATTTACCCTACACTATGTCACTTCCTGTGTACGTTGTGTTACAGTACTGGACTGACTACCAACGTGTATGGGATGCCACCGAGTTCAACAACATCAGTTCCATCAGTGTGGATGCCACAAACATATGGGTTCCTGAAATTGTCCTTCTCAACAAGTTAGTTATGGACTTAACAAAGTACATGCACACCAACGACGAGGTGGAAGGAGTGCATAACTTAACAAAGTACATGCACACCAACGGCGAGGTGACTGAGTGCATAACTTAGCAACGTACATACACACCAACGGCGAGGTGGCTGAGTGCATATCTTAACAAAGTACATGCACACCAACTGCGAGGTGGCTGAGTGCATATCTTAACAAAGTAGCCTACATGCCCACCAACTGCGAGGTGGCTGAGTGCATAACTTAACAAAGTACATGCACACCAACGGCGATGTGGCTGTGTGCATAATCAACGATAGATTATTTAGCCATCGGCCAGACATTTTTCTCGATATCCATTTTAGAAAGTGATAACTTATATCTCGGAAACTAGAAGATTCAACGTATATAACGATAGTCACAATGTCTCCGGATTACGAACTATAAATTCTTGAAATGATAGCCCGATTGTCTTTATTTTTATGATTCTAGAGTCGAATAGGAAATCGTATAAGAAAGTTATTCTTTTGCAGTGTTGGTTTTTTTCTTGCGAATCGGAGGAGAGTTGAATCACGCACCTAATGGATACCTTGTATCTTAGAAATAGATTTTCACGTCAAAAAAGGACGCTATTTACTATTAGACATGCATACTATTTTAATTTGCTATGAGGTTTTCTTTTTTTCTTCATATTGATCATCTATTCTAACTTGCTGGTGGCTCGCTATTGATCGTAGTGATTGAGGTAGACTTATGGCCTCCCGTGGACGTGTCGTAGAGTTGAATGGAATAGCGTCCCTTGGTCGTATACGAAGCAGTGCAAGCGCCAGCTTTATATCATCCATGTCGCCTATAGCCAAATGCGAGGCATGCGACTATTATATACTACGTATGATTTTCATTTGATGGTGTTAATAAATTAGCATCGCCTCGGAAGCTGATAGAGGATAGCGATGTCAAAGGCAATGGACGAACCAATGTTCGACTGGGAGACGTTGATCTCCCATTGTTCAGCTGGAAAACAGTTTTGAAAATTACGTCACTTTGATATACACTTTTTTCAAAACGGTTGCATTGTTCGTACAAGCAATGCGTCGTCATATGCAGTAGTCCAAATACAGATATACTGTACGTGTACAGTGTACACCATGTTGTTTTATATTTTTAAGATAAATAATACCAGTATACTTGTGTGTTTGAATGTTGCAGTGCGGATGGTAACTACGTAGCTTCCTATAACTCCAAGGCCGTCCTCTACAGTAATGGATACACGATGTTCATACCTCCCGCCATATACCAGAGTTCTTGCGCAGTCGACGTCAGTTACTTCCCATTTGATGAGCAATTGTGTATCATGAAATTTGCGTCCTGGTCGTTTAACTGCAACGAAGTGAACCTGACTTTAAAGGAGAACTCAACATCGGCTATCATGGACGACTATCTACCATCGGGCACGTGGGATGTCATCGGTAGTCCCGGTAGAATCGAGACGTATTATGAAATCAATGACAACTTGAGCGTGTGGAAGACTCAGGCCGTATTTGAGTTCCACATCCGCCGTAAGACACTGTTCTACGTCGTGAACCTGATTATCCCTTGTGTCCTCATCTCGTTCGTCACTCCGTCCGTCCATGTCCTTCCCGCCGATGGGTGTGAGAAGATCACACTATCTGTCTCTATCCTTATCACCATTGTTGTGTTCATCTTCCTAGTGTCGAAGATCCTTCCGCCGTTCATTGTCATACCCCAAGTCTACAAGTATCTACTCTTCACCATCGTCATGAACGTGTTCGCTGTATTGACGTCTGTTATCGTTATCAACCGTAATAACCGCACGCCGCGCACTCACGGTATGCCCAATTGGATCCGCGTAGTGTTCCTCAACCATCTGCCGAGGTATCTACGCATGACGCGCCCCCATCACGATACGCGCTGGCAGAAGCGGGACACGCCACCACAGACACCAGCACAGAATGAACTCATGGGCCGAGATAACATAGCGTCGCACATATCTACGGACTTCAGTCGAGACACAGCGTCGCGCATGTCCACCGAGTTCAGTGCGTTCGCCCACTCGAATTGCGCGCTCAAATCGCCAGTGACGCCATCCCGGGAACCAGTGGAGATCTTCAGAACGGGTCTGCTGGAACCGGGCACGATTCCTGAGGACATGGTGGACGCCGTCAAGTCGGTCAAGTTCATCGCTAATCACCTGGAACTGGAGGAGGAATATGATACGGTTGGTTATATAATTACCATTAGGTAATGGTAACGTATACTATTATTTTTTACGTGTGTTGGAAGTTATACCCGGGGTGTGCGTTCCTAGATTTGAGTATTTTTTTGTTCTCGAGGTATCTATACAATAGCTACTGTAATTTATACGCACCGGGTGAGTCCAAACAAGTGGACAAGGTTTTTGAATCACCATGCGTCAAATGACTCGACCATTAAAGCCGAGGACTCGAAGGATTGTAAACAATCCCAAGTCTAAAGTCGAAATCAGTGGATAATATTGCTTTGGTGGATGGAAAAGTCGCGAAGTCTGAAAAAAACCTAACCCACGACAACGCTCCCACTGATCCTCCACCGTCTCAGTGTATCATTGAAGCCAGAGGCTCCAGAGTGGGTGAATCACATCTGACGTTAATGGTCGAAGTCTGCATGTGGTTCCAGATTTGAGTAATGAGACAATGAATCTATGGGACACAACCGGTGACAATTGCCACCACATTGTATATTGTAACTTACGTAGTTTACGTTTCACTTCACTTGTGCGCTCATGGTGTAGTGGTTAGCACGCCGGTTCCTGTCAATCGACTGTCACTTCGGCTGCGGGTTCGCGCCTATATAGGCTGCGACCATTCATGGGATTTTCCCGGGCGCGCTAACCCGCATTTGCGAGATTCCTGCCTGGCAACATGGACAGATTCTGAAAGTGCGGTAGGCCTATATAAATGCACACATTTTTTTACGTTGAATTTGGCCCCAAACGTAGTCTATATATCGTGATCGTCGTCGTTGCTAGATTTCTGTACATAGAACGAAAAGCGTCACAATTGTATACACGGTATCTCTCAGAATTGCTCAATCCTCCTGCTGCGCCTGGCGCAGATGTGCTCAGGACTTGGTATTGAGGAAGTACAGTGTTCTGAAAGAACTGCTCACCTACCGTGCTCTGGCTTCGTGAGTATACCGAATCACTAAGGGACGGTTGTCCAGCTCTGGAGGAAGAGCTGATCTGTGAACGAATCACCCAGAAGTGGAACCGGGCTGTTATTAGTATTGCGGTCTTCAAGAAAGAGAATCACAATGTGGAAATCACCGAGGGCTCAGTCTCGGTATTCCGTAGTTGGGAAAGTAGTGTTACTCAATCGACTCTCTGAACAGACGGATGGTGGAGGTACCGTATACTCCCTACATCTGTGTTTCGTAGACCTGCTGCAGGCTTACGACACTATACCTGGAGGGCGGGTCTCTGGGAGATCCTGAGGATGAGGGGTGTCGGTCCTAAGCTTATTTGTGTGATCCAGTCTTTATACTCAAGGACATCACTATCTGCGTTCGTTCGATCTGAAGGCGATCTCAGTGAGTGGTTCCCTGTACTGGTGTTAGACAGGACTGTATGCTGTTCAATAAGTTCTTCGATTTGGTGATGGATGAGAGGAGGAGCGCTTTTGCTAGTCTTGATGCACTGCATTGCTGCCGATGCATTCATTATAGTAGGCTTGGCTATATAAGTTCGCTAGCAATTAGGGTAGATTTTCTTATATGGTATTTTTTGTATTCGACGACTAATATTATAACTAAAAATATGACTGTACATTTTTGGTATGACGTAATTGTGAATCGGCGGCCATTTTAAAAATGGCCGACG
>WNLI01198404.1:0-13066 GCA_025802215.1 Wirenia argentea | reverse complement strand
ACTTATTATTGGTCTAGAGGTCCGTGCTTTTAACACAATGTCAAGAAAGGTCGAATGAAAAAAAATTCGTGAAAAAATTTTTTCGGCCAAAAATCGAGTTACGTGGTTTTGCATCGACACCGACGATATATAGAGACTACTGTAGTTGACCATATTTTCTGTTCACATCTGCGTGATGTGTATGATCACCGCGATCGCTGTTTTATATTGTAGGCCTACATACATTAGTAATAAAATGCAGGATTGAAACTGGGACCTCTAGCACCAGTTAAATGCATTAAAGGTTAAGGCGGTCACATAAAACACTTAATCGCTCATTATAAGTATCGCTTAATTATAATTGAAACGACTTAAGAATGGCGTATAAAGTACACCTAAAAGCTACATTTTGTAATTCTGTATAATCGTTTGTGTTGACAGCTGCATGTGGCGTGTATGATTCTCACATTCCTTACCACCATTACTGGGTTTTGCATTATACATACAGTACTAATACGGAACAGAATTGGACCTGGACCTCTAGCAAAACCCTGTATAGAGTAGGATATGCCTGAGTTGATCATTTGTGTTGACAGCTTCATGTGGCATGCATGATTCTCACATTCCTGACCACCATTGCTGGATTTTGCATTATCTTTATCGACGTTGGAGGCTACAGTGAGGTAAGTTGGATAGTTCGATTTGTTAAAATATTTAAGGCTGGGTTGCTACGTCACAATTTCCCAATAATGTATGCTACTGAAATCTGATTAAGGATAATATGATAAAGCAATAATATATAGAAACAATTCCATAATTAAATTTGAGTAGTATATATATTATAGAAGTACTTAGGGTTGGGTCTTGTATATGAGTATTTCGTCTAACTTGTAAGTTGATTTGTGTGGGACTGCCCTTCACACTTCCATCTAGAAGGCCCCCACGTCTAACCCCTATGGAATAGGGAAAAGGACGGTAATGACGATACACATTTGATCCTGCCTACGGATTATGGCATGATTAGTAGATATCACTCTTGTATAGACATTTTCCATAAAGCATGTACAAGATGTAGGCCTACTAAACAGTACTATAACTTTAATAGTTCACCACCACTTAACAAAAATTTGACTAGCGAGGGTTCACTGTATTAAGTTGTGTTTACATTACACTTCTTATCCAGATACTCTTCGCCGGCGAACTCTTCTCCCATATTTTGTAGTGTAAACGGTTTTATCCGCATACGTAGGATCATATCCACCATCGGATAGAAGGCCGATTATATAGATAATCGTATTAGCCGGCTAATCGATATTGTAGTGTAAACACAAAGTGGATAAAAATGCATGCACATTTAAAAAAAAAATGTGCATTTGATATACCGCACTTTCACGTCTGTCCACGTTGCCATGTGCATGTGTCTCAAATGCGGATGGAAAGCCTGGGAAAAATCCCTGCAAGTAACGGCCTCGAACCCCGGCCTCTCGAGTGAAAGGCGCACACTCTAACCACTACACTGTGAGCTCTCAGGTAGTATTAGAAATTACACAACCGCGTCATTTGAACTTGACAGGGAAATAGAATATGACAGCGCTGCCTCGATGAGCCGACGGGGAACCAAAAATCCTACCTGGTAGGATCCAATTAACCAGCGAACAAATATCTAGATATAAGTGTAATGTAAACACAACTTTACTCTGGGCCAGATACATCAAAATGCAGCAGTGTGCACACTCGTTGACTAATTATGAGTCGGACATCGATCTCAAGTACCATGCCTTTAACTCCTTGCCTGCAAGCACTCTCATATTCCATATGTTTATGACATACCAATACGACTTTGGCAATCAAGGAGTTAAGCGGTGCAACACACAGAATTACACATCTATTTTTCACCCACGATATATTTTGTGACCACTATTAAAATTGTTTTACACATTGGCACAATTATCTCACCATAATGTAATTGTCTTCCAGATAGGTGCCGACTCGCGTCTTGTAGCAGCCCACCCCATCGTAGGCATCGTCGTTACTGCACTTGTCGTGATTAACGTGAGTGCTATAGTTATGTAAACTACGTACAGTATGTTACATACAATAATATAAATTTTATACTTTAGTTTAAAAAATTTAACTCACTGATTCGAGCTTACGGTAACTCCTGTTGCCTTCTTCATGGAAATGACAGAGTAGTCAGCTGTCACCGTCGTTAGGAGCAGAGGTCACTGTCACGCCTGGCACACGTGACCTCAAGATGTTGGTCCACACCGCTGGTAGTCGGTAGCGCCCCCGTCCCTGTTGAGCGTCGGATTGTTGACCCTGATGTGGATGGCTTCCTTTACATCACATTAAAACCACCTAGGTTCGGTGGTAACTAGTTTGATTTCTGAGAGTGATTGAATGTCCCTGTTTGTCACGGTGTAGGTGTTGCAAAACTTCGGAGCTCGCAGTGCTAGGGCGTTGGTGTTCCATGAAGCGTGTTCTTAGGGAACGTTCGGTCTCACCAATATATGTACTGTCACAGTCTTCACACTTTATCCTCATCCCCATGCCCCTTTTCCCAACTTAATTCGGGGAGGTCTTTTTGACCCCGCCCAGGAAGTTTTCTATGTACAACTTTTATATACTGTATAAGTATTTTCAGGGTGCGGAATACTTCATTTAAGTATATATAGCAATGCATTGCAGTTTACATGGTTGGAGACCAAACTTGCATAACAGTTCAAAATTATGAGTGGCAATTTACACTAGTCCTGTACTAAACTTTTAAGCAGTTTAGCGGATTTTTTGCTATGCATAAAAATAATGCACAGTTAACAGTCAATTTTGAATCTCAAACTGAACTGCTATACCGCTTATTTCGCACCCTGAGTATTTTATATCTTTTTGTAGGTATACATGTCCTCTCTCATGTCATATTTACTATTATATCCATACTAGAAAAGTACCAGTAGCATCCATCGTATAATAACGGTACATCGTCACGCGCTGGCTGTGTCTGTGCCTGACTTGTATAAGGTGCATGCCAGATTCATGTACATAGTCACGTGGTGTGGCAGTATGCGGTGCAGCAGTGTGTGGTTTGATAGCATGTGGTATGGTGGCGTAGGGTCTCAGTCTGTGATGTTTCATGAACTATGGCCGAGCATGATGTAAAGTGGGGATCTGGGAGAATTTTATATTTTACCAATCCTAAATATGTCTTAAATTACAGTGTATAATAGTAAGCTACAACAAATGCAATGATTGAGCACTGTAATTGGCGAGGAGTGTCTTTAATATTATAAATTTTCTGTTGTACTTCGACACTTTCAGATGGATACCTACCTCGTTGAGTATTTCAAAAACAACGTTTAGCACATTGCATACACTGACGTAACAGCGCTATGCGCTACCACCAATGTATGCATCAAGTAAAAGACTTATTTGTCTGTGCTAGTTGGGCCATATCAACATGTAATCTATACTATGGAGGTACCATACAACTTTAACTTCCCTAATATAGAAAACAATAATGTGAATAGGAACGCATATGAACTTCAAGATTGTGAAAATGTGAGCATGTGGTATTATACTCAGGTATCACTTTTTAATAGAATTACGGACCCAACTATTTTCTTGATGTGCATAGAAGTGCGATTTTGCGACATCAAATATCAATTTTAAAGAAGCATTTCGACCGTCACAGCAAGCATGTAAAACAATCTGACCAGTGCCAGACTGCCGGGGCTACAAACGTGCAATACGTGCTCGAGGTCGTGTGATGAATGACAATTTCAAGTAAATGAACGACACGACTGAATGGCTAGCTACATGAAATCGTTTGCCTGGCACGCTGTTATGGCAACCAACCATGGAAGGATAGGCAAATCTGCGGCATGTTGCCACTGTGATGTTTTAACTTAAAACGTCGTCGTTGTTAAAACTTTAGCCAGTACTGTTGGGTTATTGCTATCCATGAGATGATGTCGTTTTAGCATGTAGTTGCGATCCTCCGATGGGTTTATACTCACCGTTGTGAGGGTTTAAGCTACACTTCCGTTTTATAAAATACTAATGTAAAAGCATCCAAGAGGCAAGAACTGTGCCATGCAGTATCGTGCTGAATCAAGTTCAGTTACCATCGACATAGACTTTATGTAAATCAGGTAAATGCATGTAAACCAACATGAGTTACACGTGTAGCCTACTGGTGATCCCTTGGTAGGTAAAATAATAATATAATGACTTTGAAACTCAGTTTGAAGTCGAATGAAACGGCTGAAAAGACGATCCTGCTTTAGCATTTAGTTGCAATCCCTTGATGAGTTTATCCACTTAGATGAGTTTTTAAGCCACTACTACCACATTAAAGTCTTATCATTCGATTTTAGTCGGGGTTAGTACCTAGTGTCAATATATGACTGATCAGTGATCAGTCTGTATATTTTAATTAATCAGAACGAAAAGACAAAAAAAACACCAATGAAATCGTTAGTCTGTCGCGCCATTGTTGTGCTGGCGCACACGCAATAATTATAGTATAGCCTATGTGCTGGCTTAATATGGGTCATTTATGAAATATGTGACGCGTTTCTGTACACTTGCCACGCACATTGAAGTTTTCAAACACGCATGTAGCCTAAAATATTCCAAGGGCCATGCCACAGAATACCGTGCCCGACCATGCTGGTTCTCACCATTACTGACCATGCAGTCTGTTGTGTAGCCTACAATATGTGAAATCTACACTCCAGTCATAGTACCAATTTATTTTACCATGCAATCTGTTGTTTATGTGAAGTCTACACAATGCATACATCAGATTACTGTAGTAGGCTATGTCTTTATCACTGACAGTACTCTGGGGCAGTCTATGTGCATTATTGGTAAACAATAAACAGGGAACAGTGATGCAGTCACTGCACTGGTTGTTATTGGCTATTGCGGGTCTTATTGACTATGCAAGTGTGGCCAATTGAGAAACAGTAATATTGAGAAACAGTCACACATAGTGGTTGCCATTGGCTATTGTAGACTGTATTGAAACTCCATGACTTACCGTTAACCACGCCAGGTGTCCAAAAACATAGGGTTAGATAATAGCCATCCCAAAAGTCCTATTGTGACTGATGAGGTGAAGGCTCTCATCGGCCATGGCCCGCCCGCCAATTAGCCCAATCGGGGGCTCTTCCCATTGCCTCCTCCATTGAATAGATTCTGCATCTCTGAAGATCGCCTAGAGTCACGTCCACCCACCTGGTTCGAGGAAGACAGCCAGTCCAGGATCCTTCTGGGTATACTTTGTCACTATCCGTAACATGTGTCCAAGCCACCGAAGTCTAGCACTCCGAACCAACTCGGAGACAGGAGTCTGGTTAGATCTACGCACTACGCAGGACATCCTCTGTCCTAACATGATCTTGCCAGATGGTGTGCCATATCCGCCGTAAGCAACGGTTTTGGAACACATCATGCTTTTGCGGTACGGCGTCTGGAACTGGCCATGTCTCCGCTCCATAGACAAGAGTTGGAATGAGAACAGCGGGGTCAGCGGCAAACAACCTACACTTGGTACGACCAGATAACTGCTTGCATGAAGTTGCATCAAATGACAGATCCGAGCAGGCAGCCCCATGACCGGAAAGCACTACTGTCGATGGACGCATTAGTGACTTGCAATCTACTGCTCTAAGTAGCAAAAAAAAACCACCCGCTCTACCGCGGCTCCTTATTTTTGTAAAATTGAGCAGGAGGCCTTACGGACAATAATTTGAGTCGACAGCTTCATGGTTGACCGGGTGTGCTGTATCATTCATGATGTGAACAAATTTTACTGATGCCACAATTATGCATGAGGTGCCACTCACTATTCATCAGCTATAATATAATTGCTTGATATTAACACATATTATGTGGCCAATTGACAATCATGTCATCTTGAACAAAACTGTACCTTTTGCAAATGACACAATAGCTTACCTGGATATCTCTAGCTGTGGATGTTGTGCGAGAATAGCGCACTGCTGTGGGACGTTGCTTGGTTACCATTTGGGGTGCTGTAACTCCTGTTGGTTGTGTCGGATGAGCACCATTCAGGGGGAAACGGGTAAACCGGCACTCGAGGTACGAGGTAATACCCGTTTTTGCGCAGTGCATGTTCCTTTTCACCACGATGTATTTGGATCGCTTGATGGCATTTCTGAACCTACCCTTGCTTATTCTGATTGTGGCTTCTGTTGGCTTGCGACCTGAATGATAAGGATTTAAATGATATAATAGTAGGATTACAAGGTTCAAAAGTCAGGAGGGCTTTAAGCAAGTAGATTTTACACAAAATTTGTAAGTTTGCACAATGCATGCTGTATGACCTCATTGACCTGTTACTGATGCAAGACGGGAGTTGGTATTTCGTTATCACCTGCCATCGTAGCGTAATTGGGAAAAACATGTATAATCTCGAAGCTGCTGCTCGACGACGGGACAGCAGTCATAGTTGGATATACTGCATGACGTTTACTTGAGCCTTGTGGTGCTAACACTACATAGTTAGTAATTACCTAGGGAGTCACATCAAGATTATGCGAATCTCCATGCCTCAAAAAACACTGAAATGATAAGACCGGATAAGTTAACGACCCCGAAAAATGTCAAGTCTGGACTCAAGAGAAGAGACCAAGATTATATCACATCGGGTGGGGACAAAGTCGCGAAGACTGAAAATAGTACATACAAAATTAATGTATCCTATTATAGAGTATAGACAATTATATAATTAGTCAGGATGGCACCTACCATGCATCTCCTCATACTTGAAGAATAGGGCCGCATCGTCTTCACAGTTCCACGTTTTAGTGGATTTCTGTTTCCACGATATTCTGAATGTTCCGTCCACACGGTCCACCCACTCCAATCTTCCCGGTAGTGTTCCGTCATCAAGTAGAATCTGAAGAAACTGATCAATGCTGTATTTGCGGGTCCTCGAACTACTCCCAGAGCTCTTCCTTTTTTTACCGCTCCTGCAATGACGGGGAGATAAATAGCATTTTAGTTCTTACTCGAATTAATATTTCTGATAATTTACAGAAATTACAGGGAACAGTAGTGTAAATTTAACATACTGTATACTATGATTGAAGGTACAGTACCACTATGCAGTCTATGCCGTCCTTTGATGCCTCCACATGCTGCATGTTCATTAGATCATAAATATTGGTCTGTAGGGCAATATGAATGCAGGCCAATGTTTACAAACATTGCAGTGCTTTGTTGCCTCCAAAAGCCGTCTATAGTTGTTGAGTAAATTATTACGGCACATACATATTATATTCTGCATATTATATATTGGTCCATTGTGTCGCTTTCTATGTTGTGTCAGGTCCTACCTCGTGCATACATTTATAATGCATCTTGTTTTTAATTTTCGGGGTCACGAAAGTTTCCACTCTTACAGTGTAGTCTAACCTTGGCATGGTGACCGAAGTCGATCAATTTGAAGTGAATTCAAGAGACAATAGACTAACTATGAATATGTTCCAGTACGGTAGTCACAGTGGATAAGTGGGTCAGAACTAAATTATATAGGCCAATCTATAGTCAACGACCACAACCGGAACCGGTGACACGATTTACCCAAATCTAACCCAATCGACTCAAATTGAATTTGAATCAATCCAAATCGAATACAAAATGACCAGAATCGAACATGAATCGACCCAAATCGAATCCACCCAAAGCAAACATAAATCCAGTCCAACATAATTCCAACCCAAATCCACCAAATTGATTTGGTTGGGTTCGTTGGGTTGGGTTTGCTGGGTTGGGTTTGTTGGGTTGGGTTTGGTATCAACTTTAATTGCAGTGGTTATAATGGGTTGGATCGGTTGGTTGCTTGGGTTGGATGAGTTGTTGGGGTTGGTGGGGTTGAGTTAGTAGGTCTGTTTGTTTCCAAGGGTTGGTTGATTGATTGGGTTGGATTGATTTTATTCAGTTGGGTTGGTGGGATTGGTTGCGTTGTTTGGTTGTGTTGGAAGGATTGGTTGGATTGTTTGGAGTGGTTGAGTTTGTTAGTAAGTTGGTTGTAATTGTATGGGTGGGCTGGGTTGGTTGGGTCACATGACATAACACACCATCACACGACTAACTTGACACACTGTCACACACAACTTGACACATGACATGACATGCGACATCACACAGTGACTACATGACACACAACATTAACACAACACATGACACATAATATAGCACATAATAATGTTACATGACACATGCCATGACAAATGCCGGTAAAAATCCAGTTGACACGGCCCAGCCGAAAATTACAAGTGAAAACGGAAATAGTACCGGAAGTCTCTGTACTAAACGAATGGGAAAGATTACGAGGACACAGTCTATATTTGGGCCGTGTTCTCTGGAATATGACCCAAATGTCATTTCATTTCTGAAATGTCATGGCACATCCCATGGGCCATGCCTTGTTCCATGACCATGACACATTGAGACATGACACGACACAACAAATGACATGACACATGGCCCATGACATATGAAACGACATATAACTAATGACATGACACATGAAACGACACGAGTCACACGACACATTCACGACACGACAGTGACGACATACAACACTCAACACTGACATGACATTATTGACATAATGATATCACATGTCATGACACGTGATATGACACGACACATCACTTGAAAAAGGTTTATATTCAAACCGAAACGTTGTGTTTACATTAATTTTGTTGACCATAAAGTAAAATGTCAGTGCTTCTGCTTCTGCTTCTGCCAG
This sequence comes from Wirenia argentea, assembly GCA_025802215.1. Classification (NCBI taxonomy): domain Eukaryota; kingdom Metazoa; phylum Mollusca; class Solenogastres; order Pholidoskepia; family Gymnomeniidae; genus Wirenia; species Wirenia argentea. The sequence goes on along the minus strand of WNLI01198404.1, from coordinate 4,302 downwards.
TTTCGTACATTCCTCTTAGAGGTTGAACCCCCGAGTAACGTCGTACGTTTTAAAATCAAAATGTGCAAGAGTGGCGAGGTGTGAACACAACTCCTCAAGGTGCAGGTGCGGTTTAAAATCTTGGTTAAAAACAGGTTAAAAACAGTTGTTGCTCCTCAGCACAGCTCCAGGGTACCCAGCCGGCTCTTGAATGTGTCAAGGGTCGGTGCAGTGACGACTGAAACTGGCAGGAGGATGGGGGATGAGAACCAGAGCCTGAGAGCGTAGTGATACTCTATACATACATCAGTTCACTTCTATTAAGCCATACATACACCACTGGAGGTGTGTCACTGCAGTGTTACCTGTAGCAGCCACCGGTGGATGAAGATTGGGGTGTTATGTGAGTGTGTGAATGTCATGCGACGAGGATCGGACCGGGAATGAGAATACTACTCAATATAGGCAAATAAAATAAACTTATAGTAGCCACTGTCCCACCTATTCATGACTAGTGCATGTTGTTTAGAAAAGCACAGTTAAATTCTTGGCAACAATTATAGACCAACTCTACTCTCAAAACATATGTCAGAAAACTCATATTGCCTCAAATTCCTCAAATTTCGTCAGAGGCTACCAAAATTCTTAAATCGCTAGGGGTACTCGTCCCCTCCCCCGACCCCCTGTCGAATCTGGAACACCATTCGGCGTGATATTCACGATTAATGGTTAAGCTGCGACAAATTTACTTTTTTCCTTAAATATAGATTTATGCAATATCATTATGTGTTTTTCAGGGGAATGTCGAACATGGAGAAATGCACCCAAAAATTCTCCAGCAAATGTGCCCCTCAAATCAACTGGTATATCCAAGCGAGCATGAAAGCCATGTCGTACCTGTGCGAACACACAAGACGAGGTAAGTTTACCCATAGTTTATCAATGGTGGATGTGTAGTGTAACACTTTTTCTAAAGAGGGGTAAGCATAATATATTGGTTCAAAAGTGCAAGCTGACCAGGAAGTACTCAATCATTTAACAACATGGAGTCATGGGTTAGGAGCGTTGGAAATAGAGACTCCTTTCCTCTCTATTATAGTTCTTTTGTCCGAACCATAACATCGTAAAAAGATTATAGCTCAAGTAATTGGATAGCACCTTTCTGTACTGATATAATGAATATGATTATGGAGAGATTAGTGCTCAGGAACGGTGTGACGCACAAAATACAAAATCAATTTCATAATCTGAGTTTATGCGACACGTGAGTGCAAATATTGCTAAAAAAATGTCTGTCTACATATTAATCAATAAAAGCTTTGCGAGCCACAGCTAGGCTTATATGCTCATGTTGTAACGTTCAAATCCCAAGCGTTGCACACAAAAATCGTCAATGGTATGAGACGCCAAACCGCGGAACATGCAGCCATAGATATAATAAACTTGTGCGACTGGTAATACCTCATGGACTCATGGTATTTAAACAGCACTAAAATCCCACTTTACTTTACTCCGCTGAACCGTCTGACATTGTGATCATAATTATATTCTAGGCTTGATGAATATTTTACTAATTACTAAAATAACATTTCAAAATCGAACATACTATATACACGTGCGATCATTCATTCATAAAATTGTATGAATACTCAAAGACTATAATATTATGTGACTTTTGTGTGTCGTAAATTCCTCTGATCACCTTTGCCCTTGAACTTTGTACAGAGAAATCATACCACACTCGAAATCAATGTAGGCTATCAAAAAATGGATAACATAATAACATCTAATTATGATAATATGCATGCCTGTGTGTTGTATCAATTTCCCTGTACCTTATTATTTATCGTCAAATCGTTACTTGATTGTGCATTTTGACACATATTTATGACAATCATTTTGGTATCGATTATTATCAACTTATCTTACTTATCAATATTTATTCATAACTGTATGTTTTGAGTATACCCTGTTAATTTCAATGCTGTTATCTCAAGGTGTTTACAACAAGGTTAAAATAATATGACACATATATATTATCAATTCCCTATTTGTCCTTCTCGTGAAACCTTCCCAGACTGACTTACTTGACTTGCCGGTTGCTGAGCATAGAAGACAACTCGTTTGGTTTGGCCAGGCAGCTCGATTTTGCACCGTTACACTTGCTTCATCAAGGGGACATCGATATGGGTTCTTGCTGGGTTTTGGCCCACACAGTCAAGCCAGTATGTTCTGGGACATCTGGCGTTTTCAGCCGATGTTAGTTGGAACAAACCGGTATAGCTTAAGCAGTTCACAATCAAGCGGCATAAGTTGGACATGCCCGAACCAGCAGACTCAGCGATTCAGCAGTGAGAGATGGTAACAGAGGCTGGGGCTTGGGGTTGTTCTGTGCAATTTCTGATGGTGTCATTGTGTACATGGTTATCATCGTCGTTAATAATAATGTATATAACCTTGAACACTGAACAGGAGCTGAGGTGATTGAAACACTAATGAGCAGCAAAGTTGTTGTTGTGGTTGTTGTTATTGTTAATTGTATATTCTAAAAACATAACCAGATGCTGTTGTGTCTGAAGCACCACTGTTGCTGTTGTTGTTGTTGTTGTTGTCGTCGTCGTCGTCGTCGTCGTTGTTGTGTTTTTAATTTTACATTCTAAAACCATGAGCAGATGCTGTTGTGTCCACATTCAACTGTCTCAAACACCACAACAAAGACATGGACTCCTGTATGCAGCACTGTTGTTACTGCACTGCTGTTACTGTTGTTTTTTTGGGGTTTTTTAATATAGTTTTTGCTGCTGTTGTTGTTGTTGTCAATTATATATTCTATAACACTGACCAGATGCTTCAACTGTCTCAAACACCAGAACAAAGACATCGGGGTCTTGTATGCAGCATTGCTGTTGTTGTTGTTTTTGTTGTTTGTGTTATTGCTGTGGTTGTCACAGATGATGTTGTGTCCACCTTCAACTGTCTGAAGCACCACAACAAAGACATGGGCTCCTGCATGCAGCATTCCTGTTACTGTTGGTTTTTTTTTTGTTTTTTGTTAATAGTTTTTGCTGCTGTTGTTGCTGTCAATTATATATTCTAAAACCACAACAAAGACAAAGTCATGGGCTCCTGCATGCAGCATTGCTGTTGCTGTTATTTTTTTTATTATTATTATTATTTTTGCTACTGTTGTTGTTGTCAATTATACATTCTAAAACCATGACCAGGTGCTGTTGTCAGTGGCGAATTAAGCATTTGCGGGGCCCTAGGCCGGGGTGTATAATACAAAGGGGGAGAGCACGAGGGGGTACAGGGACTCCCCAGAAATTTTGAGATTAGAATGCCCTCATGTGCAATCTGAGGCATATTCTGCAAACAATTTCACCAACAATGACATGCGCCTATAAGGCTGTTTTTGTCAGGGACGGCACTATCATTTTGTTCTGGATGGACGCTGATCAATATGTGCGCACATTTTTGTGTGAAATAACACTCAAAATGGGGGGGGGGGGTCTTGGGATTTCCCCCAGATATTTAGAAAATTGTGGCTTTTTGGAAATTATTTAAGGCTTTTAGAGAGCACATGTGTGCGGGCGACCATCGACTAAGGAGACTGTAGAAGGGGGGTCTGGGGGTTCCTCCCAGACATTTAACAAATTTTTGCTTTTTGGGCATTTCGAAAGGCTTTTAGAGCATATTTGTGTGCAAAAGAATATTAATGTGCAGAATAATATTATTTATGGAGCGGAGGCCTTGGAAAGTGTGGGGCCCATAATTCTGCGGGGCCCTAGGCCCGGGCCTAACCGGCCTATTGGGTTAAAACACCCCTGGCTGTTGTGTCAGCGTTCAACTGTCTGAAGCACCACAACAAAGACATGGGCTCCATGTATGCAGCATTGCTGTTGCTGTTGTTTTTGTTTTTTGTGTTGTTGCTGTGGTTGTCAGTTGTATATTCTGAAACCTTGTGTCTGCGTTCAGTTGTCTCAATTTCTGAAGACATGGGATCCTGCATGCAGCATTGCTGTTGTTCTTTTTGTTTCTTGTTATTGTTGTTGCTGTTGTCGTTGTCAATTGTACATTGTAAAACCATCACCAGGTGCTGTTGTGTCAGCGTTCAACTGTCTGAAGCACCACAACAAAGACATGGGCTCTTGCATGCAGCACTCCATCGACAAGCAGGCCCATTTCTTGACCAACAAAAGCCAACATCACCGCACGCAGGACAGGCAGAAACTCATGTGCGAGTAAGCAAGGCCGTACACATCTGTATTTGTTTACATGCCAAAAGTGAAGATCGTTACTGATTGAATTGTCACGACCTGTCAG
>WNLI01198293.1:0-13069 GCA_025802215.1 Wirenia argentea | reverse complement strand
TGTAACTGCAACCCAAAAATGTGAATTGCTATTCAATTTATGGTCACAACCATGCAAACTGCAAGTCATTGCAAATCTTTCACAAAAAAGTATTTCCAACACTGTTTATAGACCTCTTGGGAAGTCTTGGCATGAGGGAAGTTTGTCTAGGCCTAGGTCACATGCCAATGCTACTGTACTGTATATATTATCATACTATATGTATTAAATTTGGAGTTTAAAATGTAGCCACCATTGTACAATCTATAGTAATGTCCAAAATGCTTGATACACACATTCCTATTCAATCGCATTTTATCAGATAGTTTGAAAAGCATGGTGGAACGTGCCATGTCGTTAGACGACGCGCATGGCGCACTAATATGATATGAAATTTCACATCATGGCTGCTGCCGTATTAGCGAATGCCATGTCAAAAATAAACCACATGGGAATGAAAATGCGATAGTAGCCTATTACCAGATTCCGGTGGTATGATATTTCACTACCAATACCAACTCTATGAACATGAAACGGTACCCCGTCCGTCGCTCAATATGAACCTACCGGTCCATTATACACGTACGTCTAATGTATGTCCCTCGAGTATTCAATAAAATAGCCTATAGTATAGTAATAGTTAAAACGTTTATGTCTCACCTTGAATAAAGGAGAATGCATAAGGTGTTTGCCGTTTCTGACTATCGTGTCTTCGTACTCAAATTGTCGCATGAGGGTCACATTACGTTCTAGTAATAGTTAAACATAAACCCTCACCTTGAAGAACGGAGAATGCATGAGGTGTTTGCCGTTCCTTACGATAGTGTCCTCGTAGTCAAACTGTCGCATGAGGGTTTCAGGTAAGCCTTTGACGAGTGACGCAAGAGCAGTTGTGCTTATTGACTGAAATAGAAATAGTTAATTGTGTACAATATAGGTGTACAAAACTAGATTTTCTAATTCATGCTCCTACTACAGATACACACGATGCCAAATATAGCATCACATATCATTAATTGAAATCATGCTATATGGATCAGAATCTGATGCAGCTATATGATAACAACATGTAAACTCATGCGAGTGCATTAGTGTCATTCTTGCACATTTATTCGCGTAAGAAGATCAATTTCATGGTCACACTTTTAGTTTACGGAAATGATTTCTTGACAGCTCATTTATCACTGTAACGTGTCTCGTTGAAGACGTAACGTAATGTAATGTAAATGGCTTAGACACAGTTAAAGAATAATTATAACCTCTCAGCTGTGTGTGGTATTTAAAAGATCTATGAGTACACTTGCTTAAAAATGTATGTTTTCAATTTTGTGATGAAGGTCACAGGAGACTGAGCGAATTTCAACTGGTAAGGATGGCCAGATTCATGAATTTATGAAACTACTCAAATATTTGGCCCGGCATAGACCGGTACAGCACGCTTTACGCCACTTTCTTGTGCTAAATGTGGTACATGTCTTGAGGTGGACCAGATTTACCCAGAACACTATTTTCTCATGTAAACGAAGGCCAGGTGATATGCCCAATGCTCATAAATGATACAACATGACAAGTAAAAGGTTCCTGAAGTGACGCCATGGTGTATTACTGTAGAGCCAAAATTTGCTTGTGTAAAACTAGTATTAAACACAAAATAAAAATCCAATGTATGGCTTTGTCAAATAAGTGGTACATATTATAAGAACTAACCACAGTAAAAGGCTTGGAGCAATCACTCAGGGGCGACTCTAGTGTTGGGCTGTTGAGGAGTGACTGTACATTGAATGAGGGGCCATAGTGTATGGTCATGATTCGGCGTAGTTTGTGTAGGGCCCACATACGTTGACTTGCACCTGGGAAGTTGAATTAATGTCAATGGATACCGATATGAACAGAAAGGAAGGTGTATAGGATGGTGTATGGTGTGTGGAGAGTGGACTTGAATGAAGGGCCATGATTCTGCGTAACTTGTGTAGGGCCCACATACGTTGACTTTCACCTGGAAGATTAAGGTCAATGGATAACTCTATGAACAGAAAGAAATGTGTACGGGATGGTGTAAATATGAACAGAAAGAAATGTGTATGGGATGGTGCAAGTATGGTATGTAGTGATGGTACGTTGTATGTATGAGGGGTCATAGTGTATGGTCATGATTCTGCGTAACTTGTGTAGGGCCCACATACGTTGACTTGCACCTGGGAGATTTACGTCAATGGATAACAATATGAACAGAAAAGAAGGTGTGTGGGATGGTGTAAGTATGGCATGTAGTGACTGTACGTTTAATTAGGTATGAGGGGGCCATAGTGTATAGTCTTGATATAGCGTAACGTGTGTAGGGCCCACATACGCTGACTTGCACCTGACAAGTTGAACAACAGTACCGATGAACCTCAATGGATAATACATAGATGGAAAGATGCATAGGATAGACTTGGACTGAGGAGTAACTGTACATTGAATGAGGGGCCATAGTGTATACCTAGTCATGATTCGGCGTAACTTGCACCTGGGAAGTTTATGTCAATGGATAACAATATGAATGGAAAGAAAGGTGTATGGGATGGTGTAAGTACAGTATGGTGTGTAGTGACTGTATATTGATAATAAGCATAGATGGAAAGTGGCATAGGATTTGAACTGTTTTGTAACTGTACGGTTGAATGACGGGTGATACGGCGTAACTTGTGTAGAGCCCACATATGTTGACTTGCACCTGAGAGATTGAACAACAGATTAACATCAGATTTGCATCAGTGGATATGCATCAATGGATATGTATCAATGGATATGCATGCGGAAAGATGCATTGGATCGGGATGGTGTAACGACTAACTATAGTCTTTAGTGACTGACTGCGGAGCTGTAGTGTATGATCATAATTTGATGTAACTTATTTATAGTTCACATTATGCTGATTTGTACCTGGTGCATAACTCATATTGTGTAGCGATACATGTTCATGTGTCTAGAAAAATAGTTATGTTTACATTCAAGGCTCCTTACAATCCTGGACTTGGGGACTTCTATATAATGATAGAATTCTACACACCATCTCGGTATTTGCGTTCAACAATCATCGCCACTGTCTCTGGTTGTCACTTCAGAGTGGCGTTGTTTTTCAAGTTGCGCACCAAAACTTTAACATTTCACTTATTGTAAAACTTACTTAGTGTGCTGAGCTGAGCACAGGCAGCGAGTGACGCGGCCAACCGGGGAACGATATTCTTATCTGGTGATGCCTCGAGCTTCAAATCGAGGAGACACGTCACGAGATCGATGGATGGGCGCGAGAGGATCCGTCTGTCTGACAGCATATCGATGGGCGTGGCACAAGGCATGATGGGATACACGGTGAACTTCCACCCCCATCCATTGACCGATCCGTCACTCGTGAATTTCCATTTGAGCTCGTCCCCGAGTATTCTTAGTTCTGGTGACCAGTCTGACCACTCACGACCTGTGGCAGCAACCATGTGAAACATTTGCAATTATTTTTACCAAGTTTTGTATGCTATTGGCGTAATTTATTACCGTTATTATGCAAATTAGTTTTCTAACCAAGACGGGTACATGAAAATAAAATGATATAGACAGCTTCGTCGTGTGTGAATATCTGCTTGCTAAGCGATGTTCCCAGACTTTAAATATTTAAGTGAACAAATCAATCCATTTTACAAAAATCAAAGGACAACAGAAATACCGGTAATATAAAATGTCATAGGAATATCCCAATTGTATTAGGCCGCCCGCCATAAAATGTCCGACAACTTTTCGTTGCACGGCTCTTGTCGTTACATTTTGTTTGTGTGACCATGTAGTACTAAGGCTAAGTGACCTACCACCAACTTGTCACACAAAAACTCTCTTCCAATTTCGAGATATTCATGCCACAAACTTCAAGTTCTTTTTGGTAGTTGTACATAATTCCATACATTTCCAAGTTGCCATTTTGTACGTAATATTTGAACGTCATTCACGCGCGACGATATTGACCAATGAGATGACTGCGTCGCATTGCAGCTGACCAATGAAAACGCCGCATAAGGTGTAAACATTGTTTAGGGAAATTATCGAGCGTAATTGTATAGTGATGATTGCCTGGATTGGCGACAGTTTGTACGTTGTAGGCATAGGCTACAATGCTGTACAGTAAGCTGTGTGAATAAAATAAAATGGTCTTGTATTGAGTTGGTAATTAATAGAAATGAACTTAATGAAGTTGTTTTATTTTTTATTTTAGTATCACCACTAGACTGTAGTCTAGAGTGTGCTAGGCTGGTCCTTGAGTGGAGTTAATTTTGGGTTTTATGTCACTGGGCCTATGTTATTTCGTAATCATTATTGTAACGGATCTACGTAGGAGGAGAAGCTATAGGATCTAGGAGAGGGTCAGAGTGAAGGAGGATGGACGGAGGAGAGTGAAAAGGTGAAATATTGAAGTAGGAAAGTGAAGAACGATGGCTGTTATAATGGTAGGGAATAGGTGGGAAAGGAGGAGTGGAACGAAGGGGCGGAAGGGAATTGTAAGAAAAGATATGGAGGGATGAGGGAAGTGAGCTGGTCAGCTGGAGGGTCAGAGACGGGGAGCAAGGAGATAGGGGGGGGGGGGAGCCTGGGAGGGATGGAGAAAAGAGGGGTAGGTTATTATGGAAGAAAGATAGTAGGTAAGATGGGTGAAAAGGAATAGGGAGGGGAGGGAAGGGAAGAATGATCACGTGGAAGGTGAGGCAGCATAGGGGGGGGGGGGGGGTTAAGATGGGAGGGAGGGACGGAAGGGTCAGAGATGAGAGGATGGGAAGGAAGGGAACGGGACGGGGAATGGAATGAATGTGGATGGGATAGAGGGAAGGTCAATGGAGAGGATGAATGGAAGAATGGGAGGGGCGACAAAGGGGTGCATTATAGTGAAGAGAATGGGGTTGGGATAGGAAGGAAAGGGAATATGATATGGAGGAATGAAGTGGATAAGGTGGGAGGAGGACATAGCAAGTAGAGGATGTATGGGGCGACGAGAGAGATGGGAGGGAAAAATGGGAGTGGGTGGCGAGCGGAGAAGCGAGAGACGATAAGAAGTAGGGGAAGGTGTGTCACGTGGAATTTGGTGGAAAGAGGAGATGAGATGACAAGGTGAGGGGAGGGGGGGGGATGAGGAAAGAATAAGTAGAGGAATGGATGTCGGGAAATGGAGGGCGGATAGCTCAGTCGGCAGCGCGTCTGCTTTGTAAACAGACAGTCTTTGGGTTGAACCCAGGTTTCGCCAATCTGACATTCGTTGACTGGTTTGCATAAGGCGTAACTGGCTGAGTTATGATTGACTGATTGAGTGATCGTTCAATTATGGATTGATTGAAAATGTGATTAATTGTGTGATCAATTAATTGATTGATTGAGTTATCGACGGCTCAACTTAGCGCAATACACATGCGTTGCTCAACCAACGTATTCAAAGCGCAAATATCATTATTTAGACTTACTGTAAACATTGATTGGACGATTGGATGAATGAGTAAATGAATGAATCTATGAATCAACGAACGAACGAAAGAACGAACGAATGGATGAACGAACGGATGTAGTCTATGATTGAATGATGAATGATTGAGTGATTTATTGCATGGAAGATTGGGTGAACGACTGAATGATATTGAATGATATTGAATAATTGATGAATGATTGATGAATGATTGATTAATGAATGATTGATAAATAAATGATAACTGATTGATTGTTTGTTTGTTTCATTGTTTCATTGATTGATTGATTGATTGCTTGAATGTGATTGATTGATTGGTTGGTTGACAGATTGGTCGATTGATAGATATATGAGGTATCTGATTGAATGATTAATCGATTGATAAAATAAATTATTGATTGATGTATTGATTGTCTGATTGGCTAGCTGGCGGATTGATTGATATATAGATGGATGCTTCTTTCTTGATTGATGGATTGATTGATTGATGGACTGATTGATTGATTTGATTTGATTGATTGTCGGATTGACTAACTGACGGATTCATTGATGCTTAATTGATTGAGTGACTGATTGATGGATTGATTGATTAAATGATTGATTGGTTAATCGATTGACACAATAAATTATTGAGTGAGTGATTGATCGATTGATTGCGCGAATGCCTTCGTCGATTAATCACATATTTTTGCGAATGCATGGTTTATTGCATGAGTAATTGTATGATGTATTTCTGGAATGCTCGGGTTGATTGATTAATTTATTAAATACTTGGTGTAGGTCACTGGACTATTTGGCCGCATACCTATCTGACTGATTGATCCACATTAACATAATTATTACGATATACTCGAGCCTAATATTGTAGAATCATCTGTCATGAAACTTAGGCTGTACTATTGTACTCGTAGTCTCGTACGCTAAACTGTCGCCGCTCTAGGCAATCGCCAGCACCACTTGCACTACAAAATTACAATTATTGATAATTTTCCTATTCGGTGTTTAAACCCGTAAGCGAGAAACAGCGGCGTTCTCATTGGTCACATTCAAGATGATGCAGTGCTGTCGTTGGTCAATATCGTCGCGGTTCAAATATCGTGCATTGTTACGTACAAAATGCAAACTTGCAAATTTCAGAGAACTTGAAGTATGTGGCGACTTGTGACATGAATATCTCGAAAGTGTTAAAGAGTTTTTGTGTGACAAGTTGGTGGAAGGTCACTTACCTATAGTTCTACATTATCCCACAAACAAAATGTAACGACCGTAACCGTGCAACAGAATCTTACTTATAGAAACCCTACAGATTGCAGCGGGCGGCCTACAGGTACCATTTTTGTGGCAAACCTAAACTGGACGATTTTTTTAGCTGTCGGGGTTAGAGAATCTTTAGCACAAATAGTTTTCAACCTACAATGCATGCAGCATAATATGGCTCAACGTCTCGACCATTATGTTATGTCGACCATTATACTCATGTGATGTCAAGTATATTTCAAACTGTGACTCATATGTGATAATACGAGGGGCGTTCGGAAAGTCCTGGCAACTACGTATATATAAGAAATTGTCCGATTGTGATGAAATTGGTCGAATTGAAGAACTACCATATTTAGGAAGCTGTGCAAAATTTTATATCGTTTAGTACATTTCTCTATGTTTTACACCAATTCCTGTGTTAAAATTGCGGTATGTGCCTGTAAAACTCAGAAACGTCGCCAAGTATTCAGGGTTCTGGATACTTGTACACCCACATAAGGGTATAGTACTCGCCATATCTTACAACCGATAACTTCCACTTATTTATGCGCATGAAAGGAGGCTTCATGGATATGTGTCCTCTAGTGACGATAACATTATCATTAGAGTGAAGGTATGGTTGGACAACCAACCCCATGATCGTGGATTTAAGCTATACAACCACAATGGCAAAAGTGTATCTTGATAAATGACAATTAGTTTGAAAAATAAACTAATATACCTTATTGTATACATTTGCTAGTGTATCATCATTGCCGTAGAGGTAAATTATGACAATAACTTACTTGTAAACATGTTTCATGCAACATTGTACAAGCACTGTGCTAGAACTATGAAATTGTGACGTTACAATATGCATATTAGGCAGACTATCTGCAGCATAATTTTTTTATTAACGTTGATATATGCGTATACAGTAGTATATGTTGTTAGAATGCTGACTAGTTGTACATTATTAAGGTAATTTACATTTTTTTATAATTTACACTTTTTACGTAATTCTCATTTTTCTCAGAAAAACATAAAAAATCCAATATGGCCGACAAATGACGTCATAAAATTTGACGCCATAAAGATATCATTACACAAATTTGTGTGTCTTCCTGAATACCGTAGTTATTACGTCCTACCAAATTTAATCACAATCAGACAATTTCTTATATATAGTTGTCACGACTTTCCGAACGCCCCTCGTATAAATATGCTTTCTTATCATAAATAAGTTTATGATAGCCGCACATACCAATACCAATGATAGATAACATTAAAATCATAGTTTTATCAATATCTATAATATTATTTTACAAAATCATAATAGGCCAAGGTAAGCCTTGGTGTAGGTAGTGTAAAGTGTCCTTAACTAGTATAATTTGGAATAATTCCTACATAATTCTATGCATTGTGTCCTTGTATTCAATGTTATAAAATTATCGAAATAGCATTACAGATACAGAAAATATAGCATCATACCCATGCATGAAATGAATTGCCATGGACTTCTCGGACACCCTGTATATCCATTATAAAAACCTACAGTATATGATAAAAGATTATCTGTACATATTTCATTTGTTAGTCTTAAACGGTGTTATCGCTTTAATTCTTGCATATTTCATAATCTCGGTTTGATAAATTTGAATTTGAACTAACCTTGCGACAATCATCTCATTTGAACAAACGTGAGTATGTATTTCTATATTATTTGATGGTAATAGAGTACTAAAGTCATACGTCATTTCCATGGTTACTGGTTCTAAACAAACCAAGTCACTCTCCACAATTTACATAGCCTGGGTACATCTCGCCATGGCATGTCGTGTTAGAAAATTTAATTTTCCCGCCCATTGGACGTTGGCCAATCCATGCCGACCATACAAAAATATTTTGATTGACAAGTTCATGTAGAACCAGTAACCATGGAGATGTTTACCACTCTATGTGTATTGTGCACTGTACATTCTAGGCGTGAAGTACCTAACCTACTCTAGGCCACATAGGATTTGAAATCCCAAGATTATTCAATTGTGGTTTCTCAAGTGTTCCCTGGGTAAGAACAAATTATTTCCTAGAAGAACATATTATTTGCCAGCCTCAGTTTAGCAATCCTGTTCAATTGATGATGATGATAATTGATAAGCGTTTTGTTCATTGCTGAACATGGCCATACTTGGTGTGGCACGTAAACTGCAGGCAATTTGGTACGACATGCACCCTGTGCGGCCATCTCCCTGCTCATACAGCTACGCGAGAATAAAAAGGGTGATGGGAAAAACAACAGAAAATATCTTAAATGTGGTCTGCCTGACCTCTTTTTTACCAAAGAGGCCTACAGGATCTTGTACATGCCTCAGGGTCAGTGTGCAAGGTGAAGTTGAGAACATGGCACATCGGTTTAGGGTCTCATGCGAAGGATCATGCGAACTGTGATTTTTGATGTCTGTCTAGTCGCAATAAATAATTGAAGTGTTTGTTAAATTCTATAGCACTAGCCTACGACACCCCCAAAGACAGACGTAATTAAAGTAATGCGCATCGTCTCATGATCTATCTCATATCTACTGTATAATAGTGAATTTTATTGAAGCAAAAATTTTATAAGAAAACGTTCGTACATCCATTAAACTTTTTCTTTGTGGAAATAGTTTTCCAATCTTGACTTTCAAAATGATATCCATACAACATAGGCTACTCACAATAGCGACGACTTTGCCTGTTTTCCCGACAGCGTAGTTCTTGACGAGAGGCAGGGTGAGGACGTCCGGGTCTTTTGGATATAGGATTGCTGCCAACATTGTACAATTTTTTCGAGAATAATATTATAGTGAGTAAGTTGTCTTGGAAATGTCAGAGTACGCGACATAATTAATTTCATCGTCATTATCACCATCATCATCGTCGTCGTCGTCATCATCATCATCATTATCATCATCATTAACTTTATTGAGAGCCCGAGGCTCTTATCGGGCCAAATACCGCAAATTAGCCCGGACAGGGGCTCTTCTCACTGCCTCATCCATGGAATGGATTCCGCAGCTCCGAAGATCCCTTTGACTCACGCCCACCCACCTGCTTCTATGACGGCCACGGGGGCGGGAGCCCACAGAGGTACGGTCCAGTCCAGGATCCTTCTGGGTATACTACGTTCGTCACTCATCCTTAACACGTGCCCAAGCCACCAAAGTTGAGCACTCTGAACCATCTCGGAGACAGATCTGGAGTCTGGTTAGATATCCACAGGACATCCTCGTCCTAACATGATCTCGCCAGTTGATGCGCCATATCCGTCGCAAGCAACGGTATTAGAACACAACTCGAGATTTTGCAGTACAGCGTCTGATGGAACTGGCCGGTCAAAGTCTGTGGTTCCACGCAGAAATATATACATGTACATAATACTCACCGTACGGTATCTGTATGGTAGACCAGGGAGAGTGAGTGATGGCCCAGTCGAATGGGTTACTGTAGAAGGGGTCGTGTGTGTTGGCGGCACTCTCCATAGTGATGACCGCCCAGATCTGACCCGCCCGTTTAGGGGGTGTTCCCGCCATGTAGGGGCGGAGGGGGTTATGTGGGAACAGGTCCTGCAGGAGCATCAAGTCGGCACTGTACCTGTGGGGTTGTTACGAATGTAATAGCGTACACTGCATGAGTACTGCTACTAATTTTACGGCGGGCATATCGCTATATAATTTACAAAATGCAACGATGAGAGAGGGACTTATGTGTGACTAAGCATTTTCATTTTTACTGCCGCGCCCTCTCCGTGCAGTGTAGCCGTACCCACATCGTCTCGTTCACGATTTTGTTCATGTGGAAAAAAATCGAGTGAGTCCTCGTTATAATAAAGCCAACGAAGGCTCACTGATGCCACAGAAAAAACGATGTCAGAGGATAGCCTAACGATATAATAGGTATGTAACTCACAGTAGGTCTATGTTGTTACACTAATTGGCTTTTCCTGGAAGGGCTGTTGAAGGGGGTTACTAACTATTGCCATTTTCTAATTGACTTTATGTGGAGCTGTAACGGGGGTTGGTATGACCTACAGTATATCTACTCACGCGTCTTGCCAGTCAGTAGTAATGTTGCACATGTTGACCTTACACTGCCAATCAATGAACGGCTTCTGCCCAAACCCAGTGGCTCCTCGAGGCACGTCAGATACGTACAATGGGAGGTATATTGTCTGAAATACGTACGTATATATACGATTAGGGAGATGTTAGATAAGTACCTCGGCCTGCAGGTATAGGCTGAGCAATGCTTCTCTTTCTTTTCTTTTCTGTAAACGGTCCATGGATGGTCTGGATTCCCATTTTGCGGATCGTAATCCGTGTACTTTGACCACTTTCGGTCCGAAACGGCTTGCATAACCATATATTACCTACACTATAGGTACACGCCTCGCAAACAAACACACACACACCACCAAAATACGGCCACATAAATGTACCTCGATAATACACACGATGTCTCACGTAATTCGTAGTGTAGCCTACATGAAGTACATTAGTCTAAACGTGTTCTGTTCGCTATAGACCAGTGGCATTTCGATGCTCGTCCTATTTGTTAAAACGGACAGCAACGAGAGCATGGAGTTTCACGTGTTTGTCCGCAGGTCGATAGCCGAGGGCAAACATGCGCCGATCAAGGGCAAATCTACCATTCAATGCGAGAAACTCTCTCAAATATTCTACAGTGTAAATATTCCGCAGACGATGTCGTCCATTTGGGAAACATATTGTATTACAACAATAGTAATATTAATTTTGGAAAGAGAATTTGATGAAATATCTATAGTAGACACATGCTATTTGGATCTCTGGTCGATAGGTCATCTGTGTCATGAGTATCATTGGGCCATTCCTTCATCTCTGTAGGCGCCACCTCTGGCTGGTACGCCATCTCTGTGATGTATGTGTATCATTGGGCCATGCCCTCATCTGTGCAGTGTGGGCGCCACCTTTGGTCGGTATACCATCTATGTTGGCGTCACCTCTGGCTGGTACGCCATCTGTATGACGTGCATGTATAGCATTGAGCCATACCTTCATCTATGTTGGCGTCACCTCTGGCTGGTACGCCATCTGTATGACGTGCATGTATATCATTGAGCCATACCTTCATCTCTGTGGGCGTCACCTCTGGCTGGTACGCCATCTGTATGACGTGTATGTATATCATTGAGCCATACCTTCATCTATGTGGGCGGCACCTCGGCCTGGTACGCCATCTCTGATGTATGTGTATCATTGGGCCATACCCTCATCTCAGTAGGCGGCACGACTGGCTGGTACGCCATCTCTGTGGGCGGCACATACCTTCACCTCTGCGGGCGCCACATCTGGCTGGTACGCCATCTCTGTGATGTATGTGTATCATTGAGCCATACCTTCATCTCTGTGTGCGGCACGACTGGCTGGTACACCATCTATGTGGGCGGCACCTCTACCCGGTACGCCATATCTGTGATGTGTATCATTGGGTCATACCTTCACCTCTGTGGGCGGCACATCTGGCCGGTACGCCATCTCTGTGATGTATGTGTATCATTGGGCCATACCTTCATCTCTGTAGGAGTCACCTCTGGCTGGTACGCCATCTGGGAGAAGATACGGCTGTCCCATGACGTCGTGGACACGGGATACAGACGTGTGTGGTCAGAGTGGGGCTGTAGTGTGGGCTGGTGGAACCTCACCACCCGGGTCTGCCTGTCGAGAACTTCCTTCAGCCGTCTCCCCGGGTTCATTCCTCGCCATTTCTTCAGTAGTGAATCCCTCAGTATCATCTCATCCGGTGTAAAGTCCCGTACATTGACACTACTGGCGAGTTCACATCTCGGAGAAGCTCGCTCTGACCTGTCGATACAACTACCTGACGTATCAATCTGGGTGATATTCGACTGGTACTTCATAATATTGTCCATAACCGTATCGTCTTGTACCCCTAACCTCTTCGCCCTACCAATATGTACAGAGTCTATATTTGTGGTATTTGACCAAATTCGCAAAGACGGGAGATTGGTCGTGTATAATCCCTTCACAGTCGAGGTTCGCGTTGTTTTGCGTACAGCACGGGTGCGATACAACAACATCAAAAAGACAGCAAATAAACACAATACAACAACGGTTATACGTATAGTTTTACGTCGTAACATTTTGCCTAATACGAGAAATGTTCCTAATTTTGATCCATTATGTTACATAATGTTACTGAGACAAAACTGTTACAGAACAAAACTGACAATAACTTGTAAGTCAAACAAAAATCAGCTCTCTTATATACAGGGTGTCCGAGAAGTCCATGGCAATCCTGTTTCAGTGGTACATTACGTCATTAAAAGACATACTGTAT
>WNLI01198292.1:0-20509 GCA_025802215.1 Wirenia argentea | reverse complement strand
TGGAGTGATTAAGCTCAAACCATTATACAAGCACGGTCTCACTGATTTTTAATCATCCTAAATCGGGATTAGGGCTTCAATACTCATTTGAGTCATTCAATCGAATCGGGTACCCTTGATTATTGGCAGATAGGCCAGCGCCTTAAAAACGGATCAGCTAAATTATAAATTTGGATTTTTATTTCATTGTGCTGAAATCCGGTTTCAAGAGTAGTCGTGCAAGCGAAAATGACTGAGCCGCACGGGAACCAGGGCTTATTCTTTCGGCAATACCAATAAACTTTCCCGCATCACAAACAGAAGAGGTTTTTTAATGGCGACACATACAAAGTTTAAAGCTACGATCTATGTACTAACGAATGCAGAAGGTGGCAGGGAAAACCCTATCTTCGATGGTTATAATGGAGCTAAGTTTTCCTTTGCTGATAATAGCGTGACCGGCCGCATAAGCCTTACCGGAGATCACTCGATGGCAGAACCTGGAGACACACTTGAAGTGATCGTTGGGTTATTGGATGCCGTACCGATTGAAATTGGCACGAGTTTCGAAGTATTTGAACCAGGCGCACGTGAGTGGCAAGGTGATCGATGGGTTCAGACATTTGGTGACAAACTTGTAATTCGGGGAGAGGCTTTAGAAGTGTTGAACTAAAGTTGTTAGAAGCTCGGCCTTTGTCCATGGTCTGCATTGTTTTAAGTTTTCAGTCGGACTAGAACCTTATCGCCACGCGCACTTTATTGAAATATGTAGTGAGCATACCCTGAGCCGGAAACTACAGGGTCAGGCCTTGTATTGATCTTCGCGGTTCCAACCTGATCGGAGTGGACTTGACTGGTGCCGATTTATTTGAGGCGGATCTAAGGGGTTCTGGCCTTACAGACGCCAACCTTGACAGGGCTTGGTTGGTTCAGACTAACCTGAGCGACACCAACCTGAGCGGTGCTCAGATGTTCATGACACACTTGCCTGGCACTGATCTTCGGCGTGCAATTGGCCTAAGCTGTTCTAATCTAAAATTCTCACGAGAATGGTATGGTGCAATACGGGATCCCGAATTGGCCTGTAGACATAGCATTCCACCAGAATGACTGAATCAACTGCAGGGTAGGATAGCGCAACCCATAAAAGGGCCTAGCGTTCACTAGATTTTGCAGCCTGACCAATTAATCGAGCGCCCGAATAAGAGGGGTTAGATTTAAACTATTAAATAAGTAGTAAAAAGGCTCAGACTCGAATTGGGCAATGATGGAAAAGGGCAATCTACGGTCTTAGTCCACACAGAGATTTTGGTTCAGACCGAAAGAGCGCTGTATACTCACCTCGGTCATTCAGCACTAAGGTGCCAGGCGACTGGAAACAAACATTTCAATAGATAGTGAGCTTTCCCCAAATAAACTGTTAGGCAGACAAACAAGAGAACTTTATGACAATACCTCTGTGGGGAATTCCCTTCCTAATCTTGATCACGTTTTTGCTCGCTGGTTTGGGTGACTATCTGAGATTTAGGGAATTGGGAGATTTCGATAACAATTATCCAAGGGACCAAACGGCAAAGTTAACTGGCCTTGGCGCAAGAGTTTGGGCAGCTCAGCAGAATTCCTGGGAAGCTCTGATCATGTACGTTCCTTCAGTGCTTGTTGCACATATTGTGGGTGCCGATCCCATACTTTCTTGCTATGCGGCGCTAACTTTCTGTGCAGCCAGAGTAGTTCACGCTGGCTGTTACTTGGCGAATATTGCTACGCTCCGTTCAGCGAGTTATTTTGTGGCTTTGGCCTGTTGTGTGTGGCTGTTTTGGTTATCTAGCAACACGACTTGAAATGCTTAACAAGGCCATTGAAATGCATGGCTTAGGACGTCGCAAATAGCTAGTGGCGTTATTCGCAAATATTTTTAAAGGCGGCTTTGTGCGGTGAACTGCCATTATGGGATTTTTCTAACCAAGATGTGTCCAAGAAATTAGTGGCGAATAAGAAAGTGTCTAGCAAGCCCTGGGAAGTCCGGATGAATGGAATTGAAAGAGCCGATCATCTGTAAGATAGTCATTTCGTCCAGCAGCAGGATTGACTGCAGAACAATATATCGATATATTTCGATATATGAATTTAAAGAAGGCCATTACTGCCCTAAACAACCCTACTCGTCGCAATATTGTCAGTTGGCTGAGAGATAGATCTAACTTTCCGCCTGCATTGCCAGAGCACGCAGATCTAGAAGGCGTCTGTGTTGCATACATTCAAGAAAAGGCGGGCTTATCCCAATCAACAATTTCTAATTACATGGGTTTGTTGAAAGACGCTGGTTTAGTCGATTCTGAGCGCCACGGCCAGTGGACTTTTTACAGCCGAAATGAAGAAGCTATTAGGGCTTTCTTATTTGCAGTAGAGAAAGAGCTTTTATAATTGGTCGTCACTAACGGCGCCGACTGAATATTCCTATGGAACAACCTAATGACTGAAATACCAAAATTGAAGCCTGTGCTTGGGCAATCATTGGAACTTCCCTGTGGTGCGATTCTTAAAAACCGACTCACAAAATCCGCAATGTCTGATTCTCTTGGTGACGGAATGGGCGATCCCACAGAGGCGCAAATTCGGCTTTACGAGAGATGGGCCGAAGGCGGAACTGCCCTATCACTTATTGGTGAGGTGCAGGGAGATTCTCGATGCCCTGAGAAGCCCGGAAACCTTGTATTAGGGCCGAAATCCAACCAAAAGGCTTTGCAAGCCTTGACGGCTCGAGGTCTGATTCACGGAGCACATCTATGGCCACAGCTCGGGCATGCCGGTGCGCTTTCACATTCAGCAATTAGCCGCCCAAAAGGACCATCTGCGCTCAACGTAGACGGACTTCAATGTGAAGGTATGACTATTGAAGATATCGAGGCGCTACCGAGTATTTACGCTAGGGCCGCGACCCTGGCAAAGTCTTGTGGGTTTAGTGGCGTACAAATTCATGCTGGGCACGGGTTTTTATTTAGCCAGTTTCTATCTCCTTTGTTTAACCAACGGTCTGACCAATATGGTGGCTCAGTCGAAGCGCGATTTAGCATTGTGCATAAGGTGATAGACGAAGTACGGAGAGCGGTCGGCCCGGCCTTTCCAATAGGAATAAAGATCAACTCAACGGATAAATTGGAGGGTGGTCTGAGCAACACTGATGCACTGGAGGTAATAAGTATTCTTGAGCGAACGTCGATCGATTTGATTGATATCAGCGGTGGCACTTATTTCCCAGGAGCGAAATCCAGCTCTGACAATGCATCAAGTGGCGGCCCCTATTTCATAGATTTTGCTCAACGTGCAAAAGAAGTAACCAACATACCTGTAATGGCGACGGGAGGGTTTGTAAAACGCGAACAGGCGATTGATGCAATTGAGAGTGGCGCTGTTGATATGGTGAGCTTGGCGCGTGCAATGGTGCTAAACCCACGATTGGCCGAAACTTGGTTGAGCGAAGAAGGAGATGATCCTGAGTTCCCAACCTTTGAATCGCCACCACCTGGTGGTGTGACGGCTTGGTACACTATGCGGCTAACTGCACTGGGGGAAGACAGCGAGAATGAGTTTGCTCTTGACCCTCAGGCTGCGGTGCACGCCTATGAAGAGCGCGATGCACAACGTTGTATCAAATGGTTGAAAAAGTACTCATGAGCGGCTGGACCTTGGTTTAACTATCCCGATACTTAGTGTCCAGTTCCTCTTGAGCTCGCGACAAATCAACAATGTCCTTGGGCTCTAACATTTCACACTCATCGTTAATCATATCGCTGATGCGCGCAGGGTAAACGCGACAGTCTTCGGGGCGGTCAAAATAGATGGCGCAGCTGTATTTTATTTGATCGGGCTCTTTGCGTGACCACGGGCAAAGCTCAATTTGTTTTCCTGATTCCGGATCCATCCAAATATTCCCATTGCGTACATACTTGAAGATCTCTGGGCGCAGGCTCTCCCATAGCTTAAGATCGTCTTCGGAGGCAGATAGGCCTCCGTTGCTGTACTTGATGCAGCATTTTCCACATGAATTGCACGCTTTCATAAATCTAACATACAGGTATTCGGCTTAGAGAACACAACCTCGCTTATCGTAAGCACGCGAATGAACACCCTATGTCTCCGCCCCTTTTTCTGTTTACTGCTTTTTATCTATGTTAGGTCTCAGCTGCTAAGCGGCTTTCTTCTAGGACTTGGTTAGAGAGCTCAATAAACCCAACAAATGCACTGTCGGCGGATATTCTTTCTCTGCTCACCAATTGCGTAACCGTGTGTTGCAACTCGATCACCTGCGCGGGTATGTCCTGATTTGGCTTTGATTCATTGTCGAGCGAACTGCGCAACGTCAGCAGTTGTTCAAAGTAGATATCAATGCGGTCTTTGCGTGCTCTTTTTCGCATTCGAAGTAACGCGATCAGTAAGCTACTCAGTGCCAATATTGCAGTCACAAGGAACGCGAACAATTCGGCGTATCGTTCAAGAAAGCCGGGCGCTTCTCGTTGCTCATAGCGCAGTGCTCCAGAGTGCGAAGCGAGATTGAAACTAATTCCATCGCCTTGCACTGTTTGCCGCCCAGCCAGCGAATAGATGCTTCGTATTTGCGCCATTAACTCCTCAACTTTCATCAGAACCGCATAGGCGGTTTCATCATCTAAACCGGGATGGGTCACCAGTAGAGACTGAACGGAAAGCGAGAGAGTTGCTTCTTCCCCTATGACTGGGTACAGCCCCTCGGGAATGATAAATGGTTGAATGCTGGGAGAGCGCAGGGCTGCACCTTCGGCCCACGAGCCTCGACCATAATCACTTACCGCACCCAAGCTTACCAAACGATAAGCCGACAATCGTTTCAGCGCGTTATGCGAGAGGATTCCGCCAAAAACGATAAAAATATCTGGCTCTACTTCGAACACCGAGTCGAGCAAGGTGAATTGATCTATAGGAGGAAATATTCGCTGTTTTACCAAAATTTGAACCAGCTCATGACCAACTCCGCCTGGTGGCCCTGCGTAAACATTACGCCCCTTAACGATATCGGAAATAACCACGGTGCCATCCATATCGTCCTCAATCGCTGGCTTGGCCAACACGTGAAGCACGCTGGGAAACATCGAGCGCAACACATGCACATCGGCAAGGGGCTGGGTGGGCTCCTCAATGATTGCCAAATCTACCTCACCACTCTTGACCGCTTCGGTAATCTCAGCAGCGTCATTAAACTGACGAGTTTCCACGAGAAAATCGGCATTAAGTTCGGTGGCCAATAGTTGCGATATTTGCGCTGCTGGCTCATTCGGAGTCCAAGCAATCACTAACGGTTTGCGGGTATCGCACGCAGCGGCGCTGATACTCAGCGCTATGATTGAAAAGGCCCGAGCATAGGGCAATAAAAAATTCATCAGCGTGGTATTACTTTATTCTTCTAACAATCGTTTAAAATTTTGGTCAGCCGAAATAAGGTTTTCCATAGGGTTGCTGTTCCAAACGTTTAGCCCATTAACGAAAGAAATAGTTTCGAACAGCAGGAGCTTTCCATCCTGCACCTTAAAGTTCTTATAGTCTGGGCAGGTGAGTCGATTGCGTGCCAGAGCTATCGCACACCAACCCTGAAATTGAGGTAAATACTTTACTGGAGCCGCCTCAAATAACTTTTTGTGTTCATCGGAACTAAAGTGGTAGGTCAACTCATCATGCTTCGTTGCAATGTCAGCTTCGCCAAACACGGCTTCACTCAAGGTGTGATATGCCACAACGTCGTGGCCACCCAATGCTATTCCATCAGGGCTGCAGGCTGAAGCATCGTGCGCCTCTAAGTCATCGGCGGCAAAAACCACGTTGGTCGCTAAAAATAGAGTGTTTATTAGTAAAGTCGAGAGAACAGGGGTCAGGCGCATTGTGGATGTTTACCAGGAATGAGAATTAGTTTTGAGCACGTCTATTGCATGAAACATACTACGCGAGTTTCAAGGTTGCAATGCAGAGCAGTGTTATAGCTTGACCATGGAAAATCGAGGGTCAGGCCCTGCATTTTGCCTTCCAGGAGATAATATCAATAGAGATCCTCTCGCCATCGAGCCGAAGACAGGAATTGAAGTAACCGGCAGGCTGGACGATACTCAACTTAGTCATTTAGAGCACTTCAAAAATTACTATGGCATGGTATGTATATACAATATGGGTCAAATTGAGGAATCCTCGCTGTGATTGATGAAATAACTCGTGAGAAACGAGAGCGCTTAGTGTTGAATCACTTTCATGACGAAGTGGATCACCGTTGGGATGATGTGTTGTCAACATTCCCTCATCCTCACTACGAGATAATCCCCACATTGACGATTCATGATGGAGTCTCGGACGTACGCAAATACTACGTGGATTCTCGCGTTGCGTTTCCTGACCAAGACCACGAAATTATTTCGCTTCGTCACTCAAGCGATGCCGTTATCACCGAGTTTTGGCTGTTTGGCACCCACCTTGGCCCCTTAGGCGGAATCCCCGCAACCGGTGGCCGGTTTCGTGTTCGTGTTACGGCGTTCTTTATTTTTAATGCCGAAGAAAACCTAGTCTGCGAACGAATTTACTTTGACAGCCTGACGATGTTCAAGCAGCTCATCAGCAACCTAAACCTACGCAATCCAAAAAACTGGTGGTTGTTGTTCAGGGCGTTACGCGGCTTTAAGCAAATGAGCAGCGAGCCTGCACCGGAGTTACTAGAGACGGACGCGTTTGAACCAGAATGAATTGCCTATAGGAACAAACCATTGCTTAGTAATCAAAATGCAAAGTTGAATTGTTTGGCCATCAGCACCATACTCAACGCTGAAATTTAGGGATAACAGGATGCTAACGTGAACACTGATGGTTCAGCGGCTCTGTCACCTGCCTTCCAGCAATCGATTAAGGAGCCAATCAATATGTATAAGCAAAGACTTAATATCCATTTCTTCGCCCTTCTAGTTTTGACATCAGTGTTGAGCAGTTGTGGAGGCGGGGGCTCGAATTCAGGTGCTAGCATAGCAGCGCCAGTCGCAATGACCTCAACCATACCCGCGGGGGTTTATAGCGGGCCTGAGATAAGGGTATTCATAAGCCCCGAGGTGGATGACACACCGATAGAGGGCACACTTTCGATAACGGTCACAGGGCAATTCGCAGGGCAACAGCAGGTAGTCGTGGCTTTTTCGCAATTTTCCGGATCGTCTGCAATTGTGCCACCGAACAATTCCTTCTCGATTAGTTCAGGAAAGTTTCTTGTTGATACCGGTGCCTTTGGACGTTGTGAGGTTGAAGCAACCTTTGCAGGAAATTTTACTGGCCCTTCAGTTACTGGTACAACAGACGGTGTTTGGATTTGTGCTGAAGCGTCCGTTCCGATCATAGAGGAAGGGACCTGGACACTAACGCACACCGGTTCGGCTAAACAGTCCTTCCGGGATGACTCTGAGCCGGTACGACGCAACTGATGATTTGACCCTGAAGGAAACAAGATTGAGTTGTGGGAATCACCTTCCGGTCAATAAAGCCCAAATAGCGGGCACAGCTTTTAAATATTGTCCCCGACGTCTTTGCTTCTTGAAATGTCACTTTCGAGTTAGTTGCCGGTGCTCTATTCCGTGATATTGATACTGATCTCGATGGCTTTGATCAGTTTTATCTAAATTTTTATCGCGGAGTGACTTGACCCTATTGAATAGAAATAGTCTAGGAGCTGTACTAACCTTGGTGCAAAGACTTAGGTAATATTTCAATCAAGCAAAAGGACAGGAGATTATTATGCTTTATTTCAAGAACTTACGAGTCATTGCGGCTGGTTTCATCACTGCGTCGCTAATGCTGATGCCATCATTATTGGCCCATGCCGCTTTTGTAGACTACCAACGTACGGTGGTGGTTAGTGCAGTTGGTCCAACTGCTGTGGCAAATGGAGCAGCATTGGTGACTGGTTTATCGTCGGTTACCGGTGGATTCCCGCTACCGTCTTCTACAGATCGCTATCTACTAAAGCTAGAACCGGGCATATACGACATCGGCACAACATCTCTGCAAATTCCCTCATACGTTGATATTGAGGGCTCAGGCGAAGGAGTCACTCTAGTGCGTGGAATCGCTGAGAACGCATTTTCGGCGGGCACAGGCGTCATAACAGCGTTGATAAATTCCGCGGTTCGCCACCTCTCTGTTGAAAATAACATAGACAATGATTTAAAGGATTCAGCGGCACTTATTCTCGAAGGTGGGTCGCAGGCACACCACGTGACAGCTACAGCAACCGGAAATTTTGATTTAAATCGAGCGCTGCTGGTATGGGACACCCTGATTAGCCCAGTAGCCAAAGCCTCAAACTTAACCGTTAATGCACCAGCACGAGCGGTGCACGTTTTTTATCCAGGGCTTGAAGCAGACAACATTGTGGCAAACAGTAGTCAGGCATTGCTGGTGAGTTCAGGGAATGTATTTATCCGTAACTCGCGCTTTATCGGTTCAGAATTTAGTATGTTGGTGGCAAACCTCTCAGAAACAGTCGATTTAGTAACAACGCAGCTAGCCGGTGACATTTCATGCGCGTCAAACAATTGCCGCTGCTTTCAATCCTATGATGCGGATCTGAAGAAGCTCAAACGTAAATGCAAAGTAAAAAATTAGAATCAGATCCAGTTGCCCATCTCAGTTATGGTCTATTAAAAACTAATATCGCAATCAATTCATAGATCGTTCAGAATATGGCTTATACAGAAATTGTTCGGACTTCAGGCGGCCGAGCCATAATCGTGTTAGATAACGAGATACCGGCTCTAGGCGGGTTTGACGCAGAGTACATCGACGACGATCACCACATTTCTG
This sequence comes from Wirenia argentea, assembly GCA_025802215.1. NCBI lineage: Eukaryota > Metazoa > Mollusca > Solenogastres > Pholidoskepia > Gymnomeniidae > Wirenia > Wirenia argentea. The sequence continues at coordinate 11,674 of WNLI01198292.1, read as the reverse complement.
AAATCTGTATCGGCTCCGCAAAGGGCAGTATCGCAGAGTTTAATCGTTACTTCGTTGGGCTCAGAGATTCAAGTTCAGGTATTTGGGGAAGAGACCGCGATCAAGCTCGAGTAGCGGCCAAATTTGTTGATTTGTATCCTAACCTGCCGGGTAGCATTCCCGAATCACCGGATATGGAAGTCCCGCGCACCGAAGTTCCCACGATGCAAGTTATTGGATCGAGTTCGAATAACGGAGAAGCAATTCTCCCTATCCCACGTCTTGAAAACGATGAACTGTTCGTTTTGCGGGGATTTGAAATTAGAGCAGAGAGTGACCACAACCTTCTATCAATTGCGGTCCGGTATAACCGAGAGACAAGTGCTATCCATGTCACCTTCAAAGACAATTCGCCCGATGATGATACATTTTTTACCGACATTGATTATTTTGTAATACCGGATGTTTCACGCACCGGGCGGGTGAACCCCTATTTTGAAGGGGCATTCAGTCAGCAATTTGAGTTTACAGATTCTGTGGAAATACCAAAAGATGTACAGGGAGGGGATGCACTTTTGTCCGGCTTTAGTTTTGAGTTTCTCGATGGAGATCACCACATCAAGAACATTGCAATTGACCTTGAACCCTCAAATATTATTTATGCTAGTTTTACTGACAGTCAAAGAAGTCATTCTGTTTTAGCAAATGTTGATTACGTCGTAATGAGGTCGTTTGTGTTGTGATTTAATACGTCTATAACGCTCACTATTCAGATTCCAGTTCACTTCGATAGAGTGGAATCATTTGATCGGACAAGACAAGTAGCTCAGGTTTGTCTTTACGCAAAGAGATTCTACCGTTTGCATACCCCTTCTTTGTGCTGACCGGACATAGCGATGCATGACAGCAAAAGACACGTTGGCAATTGATCGGCCCAGACCTTGTTCCAAGATTTCTCTTGCGCTTTTCATCCTTGCGCAGCCAGTTTCTTAGCGAGGATTTTAAACACATCAGGTGATATTCCCAGGCCAAGATGGGTAGTGCTGACTTGCCGATGATCGACCTGCTCATTGTGCTGGTCAATGCTCGCCTGCCAGCCGACAATACCATCTCTTTTTGAGTAGATTGAGGTAAGCGGTACGCGAATCGGCCTGCTCTCACGCGCTGTGATTCTTGCCTCAATCGCATCAATGTCTACGCCTCTGTTTTCGTACATTCCACCGAAACTTGTATATTTTGGGCCACCGACTATCGGGCTTCCCATGGTCACAACCTGACGGATGGCGTCAGGGAAATCCCGCGCAACTTCCCGTGCAATCACGCCGCCTAGACTCCAGCCGATGACATTCACTTTGTTACCGCTCTGCGTGTGAACCTGCCTGATCTGATCAGCTACCGCGGGTAGGAGCTCGCGCACGTTGCCATCGTTTCGCCCCAGATTCCAGCCTTGCACGTTGTAGCCAAGCCACGACAGATAAGCACGCATTAACGCTGTTGATATGTTACTGGCTGCCAGACCCGGCAATACAATTACGGGTTCACCACTACCCCGCTCTTGCCGGGCGAGGGAAGGCCAGGCAGCAATCAGCCTAGTTAACTCGAAGGGAGTCAGGCTCTCTCCGGCCAATGCCATAAACGGGGGTGCTTTAAGATCATTCATAGTCATTCGACCTCTTTAACCAATTTCTCAGACCCTTTCGGTAGCGGGTTGCTCCGAAGGGTTGCGTGCCACGGCGCGACTCAGCGAGCGGATCATTACTTCTGTCAGTTCGTCAATCTCTCTGCCCATGTGTAATCTGTCGGATAGATACAGGGAGATAAGCCCATGCAGTCCCGCCCAGAGCACATGCACGATATTGATTGGATCGCCATGGATATAACCTTTCTCAATCGCAGCATGCGCTGCGTCGACCATGGGTTGCTGCGAACGTTTTATTTGCCTCACTAGATCAGGGTAGCGCTGCTCGTCTTTTTGGCTCACCGAATACATGACACGGTAGGCATCGGGCCTTGCCATCGCAAAATTCAAGTAAGATCTCGCCAAGGCCACCAATCGTTTATCCGGATCGCTCTCGCTTTCTGCTACCCGTTCGGTTTCGTCCGCCATGCGTTGAAATTCTGATTGACGGACTGCCGCCAGAATATCAGCTTTGTTCTTGAAGTAGCGGTAAGGCGTTGTACGACTGCAACCAGCCGCTGCAGCCAGTCCACGCAGACTCATGCCTTCAATGCCCTGTTCGGCGAATGCTTTTAGCGCGAGATCGCAAAGACGCTGGCGGAACTGTAATACGTCGGTGGGTGTAAGTATTTTGGGCATAAGCATATATTGACACTGTCAATTGACGGTGTCAATTATAAATAGGAACTTCAGGGTCATATATGGACCCCACTTTTTTCTGAGGGCGATTAAACGGACCCGTTTTAGAAATTAAGTGAAGTCTGTCATCACTGCTTAGCAAGTTGGCCTTAGAAGTGGCAATATGAATAATCGACCGGTTGAACTCACAACTCAAAGCGGTCGTTTAGACGGATGGGCAAAAGGCAAGATCTGAGAACGTTACAGACGGATAAATAGGGGGTTTGCGATCCCTAGACTCTCGCTTTCCCTTTAGTTTAGCCCCTGCCTTCGCCAGTACGCATAGGCGCTTTGCAAATGATACAATTGACCGGAAAACCACAAAACTACTATTCGAAAACAGAAGAGGTTCACCGTTGAACAAACCCACAAACCTAATCAAGAGAATTCTGAAAGGTGCATGGGGCATCATTGACGTAACACGGAAGGTGACAATCAATCTGCTCTTCCTGTTGATCGCTATTGCTTTGTTGGCCATGGCTTTCAGCAGCGACGATCCGAAGATCGCCGAAACAGCGGCCCTGATAATTGAGCCTGAGGGACAACTTGTCGAACAGCTCACCGCCAAATCTATCGAGCAGATACTCGACGAGGCGCGTGGAGTGGGGACCCCAGAGACTTTGCTCAAGGACGTCATCGACGCCATCGACACGGCTAGGGATGACGATCGCATACAGGTTCTGGTTCTGAACCTATCTTCATTCACCGGAGCTCGGTTGACCAAGCTTCAGGACGTAGGTGAGGCCATCACCAATTTCAAGACCAGCGGCAAAAAGGTCGTCGCCATGGCCGACTTCTATGCTCAGGATGCCTATTACATAGCAGCTTATGCCGACGAAATCATCACGCACGAGATGGGCGCCATCATGCTCGAGGGCTTTGGTCGCTATCGGATGTACTATAAAGAAGGCATCGACAAACTCGGTTTTGATGTCCACATCTTCAAAGTTGGAACCTACAAGTCGGCGGTCGAGCCCTTCCTCCGCAATGACATGTCGGAATATGCAAGAGAGGCCAACGAAGAGTGGCTCGGGGATCTCTGGCGGATCTATCTTGACGATGTAGCCGCAGCAAGAGGCACAACACCCGAAATCCTGAATGAATATGCTCAAGAATTCCCTCGCCTGATGGCTGAAGCCAATGGCGACAGTGCAAAGGCAGCCCTTGATTCTGGCCTTGCAGATCAGGCCCTGACCCGGGTTGAGATGAGGGAGTATCTTATCGATCTTGTCGGTGAGAATGAAGAGACTCATTCCTACAACATGGTCGCGCTGGCCGATTACCTGAAAACCGTCAAGAGCGATCGATTCGGCCGCGAAGCCAAGGGCGACAAAATCGGAATCATCGTGGCCCGCGGAACCATCCTCGACGGCACTCAGCCGGCTGGAACGATTGGTGGCGACTCGACCGCAGCCTTGATCCGCCAGGCGCGCAACGATGAATCTGTCAAGGCCATCGTGCTTCGCGTCGACTCAGGTGGCGGCAGTGCCTTTGCCTCCGAGGTGATCCGCCGGGAGTGTGAGAAGGCCCGCGCCGACGGCAAGCCGGTCATCGCCTCGATGGGTAGCGTCGCGGCTTCCGGCGGGTTCTGGATCAGCACATCGTCTGACCAAATCTGGGCCCATCCCAGCACCATCACCGGATCCATCGGGATCTTCGGGATGTTTCCCACCTACCAGAGGCCCCTCGCCGAACACCTCGGTATCCGAGTTGATGGTGTGAGCACAGCACCCCTCGCCGGTGTTCGCCTAGACCGCGAACTGCCCGCCGAGGTGGGTGACGTGATTCAGGGGATGATCGAACAGGGTTATCGTGAGTTCCTGCAGCGCGTAGCTGACTCTCGTGGAATGACCACCGAAGAAGTGAACCTAGTGGCCCAGGGCCGAGTGTGGAGCGGCACAGATGCCCACGAGCTCGGGCTAGTGGATAATCTGGGAGATCTCGATGACGCCATCGCCGCCGCCGCGGAACTCGCCGGGCTCGACGACAACTACGTGGTCAGCTACATTGAGAAGGAAGAGGAGTTCAAGGACAAAGTGGTACGTGAACTAATGGCTGAAGCCGTCAACTCCACCGATCAGAATACCTCCGGGATCTCGGCCCTCGACGAAATGCTACGCCAGATCACGCGGGCCGCTGCGGATTTCGGCGCCCTCAACGACCCCAACCACGTCTACGTTCTGTCGAATATCGAGACTGATTGAAGCTCAAAATTTTCCGGGCTGAATGAGTGATGTATTCTCAAATCGGACATTTGTGAAGAGTAGAAACTTCAGGGTCCATATATGACCCCACTTTTTGCGAATCACTGTTACTGCTAATAAACTAATTGATGGAACTCGCGTTAGGGTAAGTGGCCATTTCGACCAGTTCATCAGCATATGCAATGAGTTGCTGGTCAGACAGCCCCATTCGAGCTCGAACCGCCAGCGTGAAGATTAAACTACTGATTTGTAGAGAAAGAATGCGCGACGATTGCCGACGTGCCCGAACTTCTTGCGCGTACTGGGTATCAATGGTCTCCTCCAACTGCAGGTCAAGCGACTCTATAAAGTCTGAAAGTGTTTGTCGAATACCGTCGTATTGTGTACTTGCTGGCAGTGCGGTGCCAATCAACAAGCACCCAAGTGACAGACCTTTGGGCTGCGAATAAAATGCAGCGGTAGAGTGCATCAAGTTTCGTAACGCTTCTTGGTAAGAATTTCCACCGGAAAAATTATCGATGATGTGCGCACGAGCCTTATTCGCATAATCATCTAAAACGCGTTGAAACAAAGACAGTTTGTCGCCAAAAGTATTGTAAAGACTTGGCTTGGATAGACCCATTTTCTTGGCAATTTTTTCGTAGCTCGACGCTTCAAACCCATCACTCAAAAAGGTCTCCATGGCTTTCAGGAGCACCTCGTCCTCATCAAATTTTCGGGGTCGCCCCACTGATAATTGCTTCATTATGTACGTAACCGTATAATTTTCTTGACAACGATAATATTTAATGTACGGTATCGTACAAAATAGATTATTGCAATAGGCTTGATATGAAACGAATAACTATCCCAATTCTTGTGCTTGTTTTGGCCGCGGTGAGCTTAAGCCAGATACCCAACTCCAAGGCCTTTAAGAAAACTATTTTCGCACTCGCGATGCCAGAAGATTACTTTGCGGAATTTACCCGCATTGAGCCATCGCTTTATCTTATAGCTGGCAATATATATGCGTTCGAAAGAGAGTTCGCGCGATCTATGGTTATACGCAGCCCTGTGGGCATCGCCGTATTCGACACATTTGATACGCCGCACATGTTATCCCTAAAAACCGCAGTTGAGGCGAGTTTTCCAGGCGAGCCCGTGAAATGGCTTGTCTTTTCTCACAACCATCTCGATCACATCAGGGGGTCCGATGTTTTTCCAGAAGCTGAAGTGGTCGGACACAAAGATATAAATCAGCTGGTCGCTGACTGGCCCAAAGTGAACAATGATGTGGCGCAGGTTACGCGCCCAATCTCTGGGGATCAAACACTGAACTTTGGTGGCACAACAGTCGAGGCGCTGTATATGCCCTTTTCCCATTCTTCAACTATATACGGCTTTTTCGTGCCTTCCGAAAACGTGGTATTTGCGCCAGACATGATGTTCGTAAACGCTGTTCCGCCCTTCGGTTTTCCGGACTTTTACTATCCCGGCTATATTCGAGCGCTGGACCGATTGATTGCGCTAAATGCCGAGCACTATATCCCGAGCCATATGGATAGAGGTTCGTATGAAGATCTAGTTGCGTTTCGTGATATGTCTGTCGATTTCCAGAATGTTGTGCAAGATGAATACCTGAAAATCGACCCAGAAGACTTTATTCGCGGAGTAGGGATGCGTGGCGCGGTAAAATCGGCTTACGACCGCCTCGAACCTAAATACGGCCATATGCATGGCTTCGACGATATGTTTGTACCGAAATTCGGAAGGCACCTAGGGGGAACATACCTGGGTTACTAAGGGAAGCTGACCTCGTGAATATCTAACTAATGATCAGGCCGCATATTCGGTCGTCAGATAGTCAATGATATCGCCTGATTCAAACATACCGGTATCGGTATTGGGGTCATATAAAAAGGGAATACCCATTTTGCCTTCGCGGGACTGCAACTCGCGTCGGTTTTCGAGTTTACTATTTGGCTCAATACCAAAGCGTTCACGCAATTGCGGCGGGAGCCACTCGGTTATTTCACTGCGGCCGCAGCTTCTCAATAGATACGGTAGTTCCATCTGACATAATAATTCGCGCACGGGTCGCGCGAACGGGCTTGCTTCAAAACTATAGAGCTCAAGCATCTGCTGTGGCTGACGTGACGGCAGTGCTTGCATTCCGCGCAAGAGACGAAAACCACTCGCAACCGAAGAGCTGAGAGTTTGCAGTCCACCCAGTTTCCATTTGAAGGGTAACTTTTCATCGCCATAGGTGGTGTAAAGGTAGTGCACGATATCCATAGATTCATACATTGCCACGCCCTGATTGTCATCTACCAAGTACGGGAACAGTGCTTTTCCGCCCAACTCAATAGCTTCTGGTCGAAAGCGCTGACCTTGCTTGGGGCATGGAAGTATCACTGCATCGAGGTTTAATTCGGTGAACACCTCGCGCACTAATCGGCAAAATGGGCAATTCTCAATATCGTATAAGCGCAACAGAGTTGCCGGCTGCTTGCTCCGCGTACTCGAGTTGATGCCCGACCAGCCGCGCACCGAAGATGTCAGCGTTGACGTGAAAAAATCAATCATATCGGCCATTGTGATACCTCTTTCGCACTATTGTCGTCCAACCTAAATAGGGGGACAGTATACTTAATTCAAGTGCTCCTGAAGCTCGTTTGAGCGCGGTTTGGACTAGCCCTCAACAGCGTGAAGGACAGCAGGTCACGAACGGCACGTCAGAAACTATGAACTGCGCGGTGCGCCTCTTGTATTGCAGATTCTGTCATCGCATTTGATGAAGCATCAGTGCCAGCGATCGTGATATTGCCGACATTCTTGCTAGCATCCTGCCAAGTACGATCTTCATCCTTCCACCTTTCGGGATACCAGGCGACTTCTCCAGATTCAGGGTCTGATGAGTAGGCGTAGCCATGCGGCCATCGATTAACGGTGATGCCAGCAATATCGTGCGCGGGATCAAAGCCACCCGGCCCGAGCATGCGCCCTAGCTGATCGCGAATATTTCGTTCAAAGGTTTCGAACGACGTTGCAAGTAGTGCTCGGCGACCAGCACGAAATTGCTCGGGAGCCGACAGCCCAGGTTCAAGTGGGATGTGCTGCAGATGCACGATTGTTGGCTCGTCCGGCGATTGTGGGTATTGGTAGTCGCCAATGCTCACGGGGCGGTTCACACGCACCCTCTGAAAGAAGCTACCGACACACGATGTTTGCCATACCCCAAGTTTGGCGAAACTGGTCCAGTTTCGGATCAAGACGTTGGTGTATACGAGCGGTGCGCGCACCGACGTTCTTTGCGCTACACGTTGTTCTTCCGGTAGGTCTGGGCAAACGTAGGGCAACATCGCGTGATACCCGGCCCAAACGACCTTGCTAGCGGACACCTTGACTGCTGCCCCGTCTTTAACATAGCTAACATCGACATCAGCGTCGAGCTTGCCGCCTTGATGCTGCAGTTTGACGACAGTACTGTTGAGTCGGATGCGGGTCGCATTCTTATCCTGATCGAGTTTGGAGTAATCGAAACTCGCGGTAACCACGTCTTCCATCGAGTTGCCAGGCGCAATGCCGGGCACAATTTTTCGCACCAACAAGCGAGCGATCGTTGCGTTGCCATCAGGGAAATGAAAGACCCCTCCATATTCTTCCCCACCCAGCTCTTCGCCTTCGTCCAGCTCCATTCCTGCGAATCCAGGATAGCTTTCTTTCCAAGCTAGCCACGCGGGAAACGCATCTGCGCCTATAGCCCAAACGCCTTCTGGAAGTTTCTGCAGGTAGATCAGCGCTTCGTCTCCCAGATCAGCATATTTCTTTAGGTAACCGCGCCAACTGTAAGACTCAAGCACGGCAAGGCGCTCGGATTGTGTCTTTCCAGCCAGGTAGTCTTCTTCACCTTCGAACAATCGAGTTAACTCGGCCTTCGATGTGTCTGACAACGGTGAATCCACAATCGCTTCAACCGTCGTATTGTGACCAACCGCTAGGTAGTCTGCACCGAATGTTTCTTTGTCAAAGAAAGTGCCATCAGTGACTTTCAAGGATTTGAACAAGTCCTTGTGATGATAGTCGTCATATCGATCTGCCTTAATGCCCAACTCCTGGATCACTTCAGCCGACACTGCTGGATAATGACTTGGGGCTTCCATCAGCATCGTGCCACCAAAACCGATGAGCGTGCGACCGTCGATAGTGAACTCATTTCGTTTTGCATGGCCGCCAAAGTCATCGTGATTGTCGAGGATTAAAATGCGTGCGGTTGCATCAACATCGCGGCGGTAGATATACGCAGCCGACAAACCGCTGATACCTGCGCCGACAACGACAAGGTCGTAATGCTCCCCTGAATTCTTCGCTGACCACTGCGCGCCCTGAACCGTGGCATGGGCAGTTTCGAACGAACCCGCATGCGAGCCGCGCAACCCGGTTTCATCTGGTGGAAAATACGCGGGAGTGCTCTCTGTTGTCGGCTCCCCTGCTCTTGCACAGGAAGGCAGCATCGAGATTCCAGCGACGGTGCTTGCCCCGCTTAAGAAATCACGCCGCGAGATCGCACGGTCCATGCCGAGGCGGCGGTCACGTGAATTCATTACTCGGCTGGGAGAATTGCGCTGTAGTGCAGGCTAATGATCTGCCAATTGCCATCTATTTTTTGCCACACGTCCGTCTCAAACGCTCTCGACGTGTCTTTAGAACCGTCGGCTGCGCGCGTTACAGTGTCGATGAAGGAGGATGCTATCGCGACATCACCACCTGGCATCACCTGAACCTGCAGGTCCGACATCTCATTCGACTCCACGCCACCGCCCGCTGCCATCAGCGCGGTCCATTCTTCGTGGTAGGCAGAGACGTCTTGGCGCGCGCCGGAAAAATACACGGTTGCACCTTCAGCATAAAAACCAAAATAGGTTTCGACATCGTTGTTGGCATAAGCGCCGTCAAATGCTTTGATAGCAGCGTGCAGATCGGCGTTCTCTTCCGCATGGTGAGCGGCCATGACCGAAAACGAAAGTAGTGCAATAAAAATACTGCTTACGATATTTTTCATAATGTTGACCCTCTTGTTTGTTTTGTTGGTACCACGGCGGACTAGCATACCGCAGATCGAGCAACTACGATATTTTGCGCCGTACACCTGCCATCGAAAGTGATATTCGAATCTGACCCCATTTATTGAACTCGAATTTGATTAAATCGACAGGCAGTTCAATATCTTGTTGCTATACTCACAAAGATAAATGCGGATTTCTCTGCTTAAACCCGAGGAGTTAAATTATGACCACCGTCAATAATCTCTTGAAAGTAAAAGGCGGCAATACATGGACAATTGCACCCGATTCCACTGTCTATGCAGCTTTGGAACTAATGCTGGAAAAAGATGTTGGGGGATTACTCGTTCTGCAAGATGATAAATTGGTCGGCATCTTCACAGAACGCGACTATGCCCGAAAATTAATATTGAAAGGGCGTTTTTCCAAAGACACCTGTGTCAGCGATTTGATGACCAAAGATGTATTGTATGTTGGACCCGAGAACACGATTCAGGACTGCATGATGTTGATGACTGGTAAGCGCCTGCGCCATATTCCCGTTCTTGAAGACGGGCAATTGCTTGGTATCGTCACCATAGGGGATGTAGTTAAACAAATAATCTCCGAACAGGAAAACACGATTCACCAGTTGGAGAATTACATTAGCGGCGGTTACTGAGGCTAAATCTTGCTAGCCAAACGCTATACCACGGATGTGACTGGAAGTTCCTAAGTAGTAAAAGTCGAACCCTTCACCTACTTGGCGGTCAAATCAGCTCACCCTCTATTGAATTGCTCGCTTAAGGGCGCATTGTATGGAGATGAGTTTATTTGCCCTGTTTCATTCAAGCAGACCCCAGCGATGCCATGAGTTTAATCTTGTCTTGCAGGCAGTCGGCATTGATTGTGAAGTTGTTCAAGTCGATGATCGTTTTTACCTGTTAGTTGAAGAAGAACGGGCTGGCGTTGCCTATCAGCAGTTAAGACTGTATGTCGAAGAAAACGTACCTGAGGAGCATCTTGCAACACCACTAAGGCCCATGGCGGAAGGCTTCGCAGGCGCCTATTTGTACGGATTATCACTATTGCTAATTGGCGCGCTCAAGAGCATTAATGCCTTTGATGTGTACTGGCAAAGTAATGGAATTGCCGATTCTGTAAAAATAATGCAAGGCGAATGGTGGCGCACAATCACCGCATTAGGTTTGCATGCTGATGCCGCTCACCTAGCGGGCAACATTGGATTTGGTGCCCTATTTGGCCTCCTCGTGTCGCAATACATCGGCAGCGGCGCTGCTTGGTTCACAATTTTGCTAGCGGGTGCTTTGGGCAATGGCCTGAACGCCTACCTCTACCAGACCCCTCACCTCTCCATTGGCGCATCAACAATGGTTTTTGCAGCCCTCGGAATCCTCGGCGTATTTGCTCTAAAAAATGGCCATGCCTATAGTCAACGCGGGTTTCGCCGCTGGGCTCCATTTTTCGCAACATTTGCCCTGCTGGGGTTCATTGGCACTGCCGGTGAACGAACCGATGTCATGGCGCATCTCTCCGGCTATTTTTTCGGATGTATCAGCGCTGTGGTATTGCTGCACGTCGCGAAACGACCCAACGTAAAACTACCTTCCCAGGGGACTTTGGCATTATCGACCATAGGTCTGGTTTGCCTTTCCTGGATGATTGCTCTCAGCGGCTAATACAGATCTAGTGGTATAGGCTTTAGGATCACAAATCATTGAATATTGGGTGTCAGGTCTAGCCATTTGCCAATCGCCGCTTTGGGCGAAGCTGCTGCTGAATGCAACGTTTAGCTTCGGGGCCTTGAATTGTGAATGGCTGGATTGGGCAAGGATTTGCCTTCGGGAGTAAAGTTAGATTTGAAATAAACGACCGTCTGTACAATACTCTGATCGGTCATTTAAAACTATTGTAGTATCGGATCGTAGGAATATCTAATTGACACGCATTTTCACAGACATAAAAAATAATTTCTATAATACGATGAGTCTGTGAAGAGGATCAAACAACACTTACAGCCCAAATCCCGATATAGAGTTGAAAGCTGTCGAGATTAGGTGAAAATTAGAGGGAGCTGGGATTACGCGCGTGTT
>WNLI01198181.1:0-13077 GCA_025802215.1 Wirenia argentea | reverse complement strand
CTAGGGACTGGGTAGCTTTAGTAGGAATTCTGCTGGCTTCTTCCCTCTGCCTTCGCGTAATGGAAGATGGAATAAATTCTGCCCACGTCCTGTGGTTTTATCCGGTTTCTCCACCAACTTACTTTCGGACAATTTAGACTGTAGCTGTTCATAGCTTGATTGTGCTGTGGCCTAGTTGTCGCTCTCGATCTATCGTGCATGCAGTTATAAGTCTCACTTGTTGAGTGATCGCAGTCCGTCTACTGACTAAAACGCCTGATATTATAATAACTTACTAATAGTACATAAATGGTGAATTTTGTTGTTTAAGTATACAATATTGAAAAAATAATACAGTATTATTTAATAAATATTTTCTTATAGTAAAAGTGTATGTAGAAACCTGGTGGTGTAGTCGATGCCTTGCCTCACTTTACACACTTCACTGCCCTGGGTGTGACTCAGTAGGTATGCCCCTTCCTCCAAACTGCGCACATAAAGAATTTTTACAATTTTTTCTAGAATACACAAGTAAAATCAAGTAGAAGTAGGGTTAATTTTTGAAGAAAATGGAATCCGGCATAAATAACAAGAAACCCATCAACACAAAGTGACTAGAATGGTTTTCATAGTCTTGCTAGGCCTGTAATATGTCAAAGGTGTCACGGAAACTCTGCCAGGTCAAACATCATAACGTGGCAACATTGTTGAACCGTACCATATTATGTAGTCTCCACCAAATCATTATTCAGGATAAAATTGATGATAAAAAGCATGACTGACTAGATTTCATATAGCAATTGTCCAAAATCGACTGTTATACATGATAATATTTTCGCTGGCATTAATTTTCGCGGAGTGTCGAAATATACATTTTTCGCTGATATTTAATTTAGCTGTAATCTGATTTTATGTTATAGTAATATACTATTTAAAATACATATTTCCCTTTTAAAGTATATAAATTATAAGTATATATTATATATAAGTGAATAACTAATTAAAGTATATAAAGTATAATCGGGATAATGGAGAGGGCTATGGAGTACAAGTGGGATATAAAAGAGATGTGACTTCTAACAAAAACAAACAATTCACAAGCGAGATGGCATTCATAAATCTGCTATTACAGAACAAATGAATAAAAAAATTCATCATGTGATAGATTGGGACGGGCTAAAATCATTGACCGTGAAGTGAATCATACCAGAAGATGGATTAAAGTAGGAATGTGGATACATACGGAGGAGCACATCATCAATAGAGATGTTGGGGTTCAGTCATGTGTGGTATTCATACTAAACCAAGGAAATCCATGGAATTGCACAAGAAAGCGATGTCTACTGCGCATGAGCAGATGTGATGTCCAAGAAGAACAACTTGCTCGGATGAAGCTCAATGATGGCAATCTAAACTATCAACAGTTAGCAGTATTAGCAATGTACGATTTTACTCTACTGTACTTCAATAATAACTAACGTCTCAAGCTGGCCAAGAATGTTGTGGATTCGCTGGAATAGTTCGGCTGGGCTGCAATGTGCATCATAAAGAACAGTAGTATGTAAATAACAATAACTGCAGGACGTAAATTGTCTGAATATGATTGCAGCGTCGTGAGAAGTATGGGAGTCTCAATGCTGCTGTACTGTACATGCCCTAGTGGGGTCAACTCAGGCACATGGACAGACGGCTGAGACCCAAAGTGGTGGAATGTGTTCTGGTCATCGACAAGATTTTATCAATCTCGCATGATTCGAAGGAAGAATAATTGAAAAGCCGTCTATTAAAATATGAGAATATTTAAGAAAATAACACCTTATATACTTATTTAGATAGATATACATAATAAAGTAATGAAGAAGTCAGTATATTTCATACGAAAGTTCCTATCTCGTGAAAATTCCAGTAACACCCGGAAAATGGCAGACCATGTTTCACTGGCTTGAAGCCGGGACACCGAGACAATATGAAGATATTATGGTTTCAAATATATTTGATTTAAACATATGAAAACGTGACTGGGCATGCATTCATGAGGATAACCTTCTCCAGAAAGGCCAGGCATGAAGTAGTGTCATGAATACTGGGATAGCATCCAACGCCCATTTAACATCTACCTGTGCTCTCAGATATTGATAAGATCACGTATGAGTATCTTTTAAGTCAAGGAGGTTATTGGGGTTGAATTCCATAAATTATGGTTGGGTGTCAGGAAGAGCACCCGACCCATAAAATCAACCTTGCTTCAACACTTCCTCATGGAAGGCCTCCACATCTTGACCCCTATTAATAGGGAAAAAGGGACGTTAAAGGTGTAGTAGTAGTAGTAGTAGTAGTAGAAAAGATACCATATTTTACATCTTAAAATTGAACTTTGCAAAAAACGTGTATTTCAATATTGGTGTGGTAGCTTACGGTGTAGTTGAGCGATGGCCTTTCACTCGTGAGGTCGCAAGTTCAAATCTTCCGATGTCACAAATAGATAGTGATCATCAAAGTTGCAAATACATTTAGTGTTTACTCGTTCACTGCCAACTTCTACTAGTGGAACAAAAATTAATAACACTGAATTAATTCATTTGGCAGTGATTGTACTTTAAATGCAATGTTGTAATCGAACATGTAACAACTAACAGATTTTTGTTGGCAACAGGGAGGGTCTGTGAGTGATGAACCTCCTCCAGCAACAGCAGTTCTGATGTCACAACATCCACACGTGCTGAAAAACATTTTACTTATAATACATCATTATCTTTATACTTATTAAGAGCCGAAAGCTCGCATATGGCCATGGTTTGCTAAGGTGTCCTATCAGGGCTATTATCACTGTCTTCTCCATAGCATATGGGTGAGAATAGCTCATAGTCGGTTAAACATTGGGCTATCATTCATTTGGTACCCATGGTCGACTGGTCGTGGGTTCGAATCTCGTAGTGTGCGATCTGCGTTTTATCTGAAAATTGTTCCGAATGATTTCTCGGTATTCTGTGGGTGAGCACGTTTCCCTAGCCTCAGTTTACCAAGCTTCTGAAATTGGTAGGTACTCATCGTATATTCGTATATTCAGTTTCAATGGTGAATGTATGGATTGGGGAATAAGGTTGTGCTACTCGTGCAGCTATTAGCGCAGAGGTCTATAGCATGGCGAAACTCTACCATGGTAACATCTGATTAAACGAGCGGTATATAAGTTTGGCACTTTAATTTACTTCAGCACCACGACTAGGTAACATTGTAACTACTGTAGGTAATTACTAGATGGAATTTATTAAAATTCTATGTCTGTCATGTCATTATCAGTATACGAGTTCTGTATTAAGCTTAATGATACATCCAAAATTCAATGACATTAAAATTCTCGTAAATGTTACTGAAATAATTATTTTAATGGTCACTTAGTAAAGATGATGCTACGTTACTAAGAGGTTGGTTATGATTATCGAGTATCACTGAAATTATTATTTTAAAGGTCAATACTCGATAATCATAACCCACCTATTAGTAACGTAGCATCATGTTTCAGTCTTTATTAGTCTAGTCTTCACTAATTGATAACATTAAAGGTCCGATGCTACGGATGCGGGATATTCTAGTTGTATTCTGGGTATTTTTGGACATTTAAATATATATGCACATTGCACATGTATTGTATAATACTATGCATACCTAACAAACTATAGCTTGTCGAACATTGACGAATGACGCATTCATGCCGCGCATTTACCTATGGGCTGCGCGTCTATCGATAATGAATTTCCGTCGATGTGACAATGGCTTGCACCTGACAATGCTAAAATTTGTCTGCTATTTTCTTTGCCGGCTTGTAAATTAAATTTGTAGGAAGTATTGACCGTATTTCCAATAATAATGGCATATTTTCTCGCGAAATCTATGTTTTTGATTAGATTATGAAGCAGCGAAGCAGTGATATCGGCAATTTAAATCTCGTAGTGAGAGTAATTTATCGGGTGACAGGAATTGTGAAAATAAATTGTTGATTGTTGGGGCGATTTTACACTTTATCAGAATATTATTTTGTATCAGATTATTCAGGTATTTTCGCTTAATTATACGTATACAGTATAACATTACTAAAACTGAGCCTTTAAAGCCATACTGTAAAGTGGTAACCCACCTCTTAGTAATGTGGCGTCATGTTTCACGTATGACGTTATCCAAGCACTGACTGCCTCACTCAGTGTGGTCTGTTCGAGTCCGTACTGAGATTGGTACTCCAGCTTACAACACACACTCACTGCATGTTCCTGTGCATTGTAGTAATGGAAAATTAAGGCATGATTATGTTTTTTAATGCATCAAATTAAATAATTAACAAAATAAAAGTTGAATTTCACAAAGTTGTAATACTGCTTAACATTTTTAGAGTTTCTCTAACTTTTACGTAGTGTAAAATTCTATAACATGGTGTTAATTGTGATAAACCTACGAGATGAAATTATTGAAAAATAAATTATATACATGCATGGGGCATGATAGCCATTATAGCGAACTGGCGGGGATAGCTCAGTCGGCTAAAGCATTGGACTATCAATCATTTGGTATCCAGGTCGTGGGTTCGAATCTCGGACTGTGCGATCAGCGTTTTAACTGAAAATTGTTCTGAGTGATTTCTCAGTGTTCTGTGGGTAGACACATTTCCGTATTCTCAATTTACCAAGTCTGTAAAATTGGTACTGATCGTACATAAACACGGGTTGTGTATAGGTTGGGAAGTAAAGCCGTGCATATAATTATTATAATTACACATTGTATAGGGATCAATAGTTCGTTCGAACCTTGGTCACATCTACCCTCGCACGGTCATGATGTAAGACCGACATTTGGCGGATCGTGACCACATTTTTTTTTACTTTACCTCAGCTGTAGAATGTACCGATCGTGCATGTTGCAGCGAGAAGTTCCTGATTCAATTCATAGTTTGGTGGTATATATTTGCTGTAACTCGCAGGTTACAGTATTACCGCCTCTATTCCCTGCTGTCTAGGTACAGAATGAAACAGACCGTGTATATTCCTATGCATAATGTGAGCAGTCCTTGGCCTGTAGTATGTTAGCAACTTACTACTCAGTATAATAATGTAAGTAATCAATGTTCTCTGCAAATATATGTAAAATAAAACGGTAATTGGGTACGACTTGCTATTATATAGACACTAACCAGTAATCACAATAGCAACCACCAGCAGCAACATGTACATCGTATTTACTAAAACCCTGACGTCAATTTAAAAAACTTGTGTATACTCAAGATTAAAAACAAATTTCCCCTCACTACAGTCCAGAATTAAGAAGATAAACTGCTATACATCGCTGAGGCTTATATACCACATTTTCACTTTTGTTGTAACATATTGCCATAATCACCGTAATTGCCATGAAAACAATGGATTCTCCATGTTTTATTGAACACACATTACATACATGTCAGTAGAACCAACCAGTCACACAAATGTAGTTTATTGTACGTGACAATGAGTCATTGTTTCTGTTGAAGTACACGTGGATATACAGTATATGGTACATTTTCTAATAATAGTGACTTATTGCCGACAAATAATCTTTATTTTGTTCATCGAAAAACACCCGAATCACGTATTTTAGTTTCTCGCGTCAGCACAACAAGCACTACTGTAACTGCTATAACAGACAATGTTATTTTGGTCATGCCAAAAGAGTTGCATATCGAAGTTTTTAGAACTGGGTAGCTTCCATGGAAATTCTGCTAGACTCCTGATTTCTTTGAGTCATGGAAGGTTACCATGCCGTCACATTTCCCACAGAACTAGGAGAACCCAAGTACACAGAAGGCACTATCCCCACGGCCATTGAAGTACATGTCACCATCATCTCGCACCCTATTGAGTTACATGTCCCCCCCCCCTCCTCTCAGCCCATTGAGGTATATATCACCTCTCACCCAAACACTAAATCATGTCGTCACATCTCCACAGAGCTAGGAGAGCCAGAGTACACAGAAGAAACTATCCGCACGGCCATTGAGGTATATGTCACGGCCATAATTTCTCACCCAATTGAGGTACATGGCCCCAATCTCACACCCCATTGAGGTACATATCACCACCTCACATCCCATTGAGGTACATGTCATATCACCTCTCACCCACACACATACACTAAGCCATGTCGTCACATCTCCACAGAGCTAGGAGAACCCGAGTACACTGAAGTCACCATCCCATGAATATTGAGGTACATAACCCCATTCCCATCTCTCACACCCCATCGAGGTACTATCCCCACTGCCATGAGGTACATGCTAGCATCTCTCACCCCATTGAGGTACATATCACCACCGTTTCTCACCTCACACTCCATTGAGGTACATGTCACTACCACCTCTCACTCTGACCCAAACACTAAGCCATGTCGTCACATCCCCCACAGAGCTAGGAGAACCCGAGTACATAGAGGCTAGGACACTATCCCCACTGCCATAGAGGTACATGTCACCACCTCTCACCCGATTGAGGTACATTTCATTGCTACCTCTCACCCAAAGACTGTCATGTCGTCACATCTCCACAGAACTAGGATGGCCCGAGTAGCCTACACAGAAGACACTATCTTCACGGCCATTGAGGTACATATCATCTCTCAGCCCATTGAGGTACATATCATCCACATATCTCCTCCCTTTGAGGTACATATCACTATTTCTCACCCCATTGAAGTACTGTACATAACTCACCCAAACACTAAGCCATGCTGACACATCACCACAGAACTAGGAGAGCCAGAGTACACAGAAGGCACTATCCCCACGGCCATTGAAGTACATGTCACCATCATCTCGCACCCTATTGAGGTACATGTCCCCCCCTCCTCACACACCATTGAGGTACATATCACTCTCACCCAAACACTACGCCATGTCATCACATCTCCACAGAGCTAGGAGAGCCCGAGTACACGGAAAACACAATCCCCACAGCCATTGAGGTACATGTCACCACCACCTCACACACCATTGAGGTACATATCACTCTCACCCAAATACTAAGTCATGTCGTCACATCCCCACAAAGCTCGGAGAACCTGAGCACATAGAGGCTAGGACACTATCCCCACGGCCATAGAGGTACATGTCACTACCTCAGCCCATTGAGGTACATGTCACCTCTCACCAAACAGTAAGTCATGTCATCACATCCCACAGAGCTAGAAGAACCAGAGTACACTGAAGACGCTATCCCCATGGCCATTGAGGTACATATCACCTCTCACTCTCATCCAGACACTAAGCCACACATAGGACACTATCCACACAACCATTGAGGTATATGTCACGGCCATAATTTCTCATCCAATTGAGGTACATGTCACCACATCTCTCCTCCATTTGCGATACATACAGTATTACCACCGTCTCTCACCTCACACTCCATTGAGGTGCAAGTCACTACCTCTCACCTCTCACCCAAACACTGTCATGCCGTCACATCCCACAGAGCTAGGAGAATCTGACTACACCGAAGGCACTATCCCCACGGTCATAGATGTACAAGTCATCATCTCTCACCCATTGAGGTTCATATATCTCAGCCCATTGAGGTACATTTCATTGCCACTCTCACCCAAACACTAAGTCATGTTGTCACATCCCCACAGAGCTAGGAGAACCCGAGTACACGGAAGACACTATCCCCACGACCATAGATGTACATGTTACCATCTCTCACCCGATTGAGGTACATGTCAGCATCTCTCACCCACTAAGGTTCATATCTCTCAGCCCATTGAGGTACATATCACCTCTCACCCAAACATTAAGTCATGTCGTCACATCCCCACAGAGCTAGGAGAGCCAGAGTACACGGCATTGAGGTACATGTTACCACCCTCTCACACCCCATTGAGGTACATATCATCTCTCACTCTCATCCAGACACTAAGCCACACATAGGACACTATCCACACACAACCATTGAGGTATATGTCAATGCCATAATTTCTCACCCAATTGAGGTACATGTCACCACATCTCTCTTCCATTTGCGGTACATACAGTATTACCACCGTCTCTCACCTCACACTCCATTGAGATACAAGTCACTACCACCTCACCCAAACACTAAGTCATGTCATCACATCACACAGATCTAGGAGAACCTGAGTACATAGAGGCTAGGATACTATCCCCACGGCCATAGAGGTACATGTCACCACCATTTCTCACCCATTGAGGTACATATCACTATTTCTCACCCATTGAGGTTCATATCTCTCAGCCCATTGAGGTACATATCACCTCTCAGGCTCTCACCCAAACACTAAGCCATGCCGACACATCTCCACAGAGCTAGGAGAACCCGAGTACACAGAAGACAATATCCCCACCGCCATAGAGGTACATGTCACCACCACCGCACACCCCATTGAGGTACATATCATCTCTCACTCTCATCCAGACACTAAGCCACACATAGGACACTATCCACATTTAACCATTGAGGTATATGTCAATGCCATAATTTCTCATCCAATTGAGGTACATGGCCCCAATCTCTCCTGCATTTGCGGTACATACAGTATTACCACCGTCTCTCACCTCACACTCCATTGAGGTACAAGTCACTACCACCTCTCACTCTCACACAAACACTAAGCCATGTCATCACATCTCCCACAGAGCTAGGAGAACCCGACTACACAGAGGACACTACCCCACGGCCATAGAGGTACCTGTCACCATCTAGCTCACCCCATTGAGGTACATATCTCTCACCCAAACACTAAGCCATGTCGTTACATCTCACAAAGCTAGGAGAATCCGACTACACAGAAACTATTCCAACGGCCATAGAGGTACATGTCACCACCATCTCACACACCATTGAGGTACATATCATCTCTCACTCTCACCCAAACACAACTCATGTCGTCACATCCCCACAAAGCTCGGAGAACCTGAGCACATAGAGGCTAGGACACTATCCCCACGGCCATTGATGTACACGTCACCACCACCACACACCCCATTGAGGTACATGTCACCATCTCACCCTATTGAGGTGCATATCATCTCTCACCCAAACACTAAGCCATGTCATCACTTCCCACAGAGCTAGGATAACCTGAGTACCTAGAGACTAGGACACTATCCCCACGGCCATAGAGGTACATGTCACCACCTCAGCCCATTGAGGTACATATCACTCTCACCCAAACACTAAGTCATGCCGTCACATCCCACAGAGCTAGGAGAACCAGAGTACACAGAAGACACTATCCCTACTGCCATTGAGGTACATGTCACCACAATTTCACACCCAAACACCAAAACACCCAAGGATGACTCGATCTACGACACACCTCGGTTGGAAAGGACCGTATCTGGGTAAGTTTCGTAACCTAATAATAATATAATATTTTACAAGGCATATTTGTTTCATGTTGCTATAATATCTTACCATCAGTGTTTCCTCTGAAGGCTTTTTAAATGCAAGTTTACATGTTACAAGTAAATGCAAAATGATGAAAAATAAATTAAAAAAACATCTGGCTCCTACATTTTATTCTAAATGTCATGAAAAATCAAAAGAAAAAAATTACTTTTGTGTACTTTTCGCACCCTAACATGGAGGAGTCCACAGAAAACTTTATTAATTACTCTGGAATGCACAATTTAATATCACAGTGTCAATACAGTTTGGCATGACAGATTACGGCCTAATATTTACAAGATGGCGCGGGCAAGTCACTGATATGTGGAACCATCTTGAAACGTCGTGAAAGTCGGTTTACTGGACTGTGAAGAAACATGGGCCAACCATGGGCCTGTGCGACAGTGTCCGTGCCAAAAGCGGCAGGCTAATTTGAAGAGGCACTATTCAGTAGTAAAATAAACATAATATTCTAATTGGCTTGCAGAAGTTCCCTGTCTCCTGAGCTGACTATGGACGGACTACTGAGGCTGTTGAAGTGTGTTCACCAGGACTTCACCCACACCCCACACAAACACAACTACTACCAGTCACAGCTACCAGGGATAAACCTACGCACAGACATCATTCAGTAAGTTTATCACATAGCCCAGTCTTCTTAGGTGGCGGTCTGCGGAATTCTTATACTGTAGGTGGTCCGCGAAAAGATTTCACAGTCACCAAAAAATATGATTTTCCATTTTAAAAAGTCCGTTGGAAATATCAGATGGCATTCCACCTCACATAAACAATTATGTCAATATTTGAAAACCCTGACAGCATTTTTCTCAGACCTTTAGATTGTTACATGTATTTTATCATAAAAAATATGCATATTTTTTACCCACTTGTAAACTGAAATGTTAGTAACGCGTAGGCCTAAAATGTTTTCTTCAAATTGTGTATAAAATATCTCACAATAGAGGTATACATGTACATACAGTATATAGGTTGATTAAAACACATAATTTAACAATTTTAGCGGATCAAATTTTTTATAAGGCTTATAGTCTACTAGATCATTGACAAAATTGCGATTAAGTCTTTTGAATTTGCCATTAGGCTAGATCAACATAGTAATTTTCCAAATCCAAATTGTCCAATGTTCTCGGTTACCTGGATCCACCTGTAGTGTGTAGGTCTGCTATACTATCGTGCAGCCAGGTCCAAGTAGTTGTTTTCCCCACCATGAAATTACGCAACATGACCCATGGAATGACCCGGTAGAAAGGTATAAATCTATAAATTTTACAATTTCCAACTGTGATGTGCTCCTCATATATAGCTCATCTTGTAATTCTTGGCCATGAACATGAACAATTGAGAAAAACAATGGATGTTTTATCAAAAAAATTACCTCAGTTTTCAGTGAAATTCAAGTTTATATGTCAGTTTGACAGTAATGATCATATCAACACTTTTCGTTATCATTGTATTCACACATTTTAATTTTTTGTTGTAATTATGTACAGTTGTATTCCCTGTTTTGACACTGGTCGTGACATCATCATGACGATCATGACATGTGACCTCATCTTTACACAACCAGTGAAGCGGGCGTATCATTACAACATACTGTACACTTTCATCAAAAATTGCATCAGAAAAAGGAAAATTCCGAAATTTCAATCTATATAAATGTACACATTGTTATCCAACTTCAAAAGGGTTCACGTTTCTTGAGTTAACCACGTGGCGCGACCTATGTAGGTATACCATGTATCAGATATCCACTGAAAGTGGTGCATGGCATTCCGCATGCAAACAACTTGTGGCCTGGGTTAAGAGTGAAGTAGACACTGTCACCAGCCTGGAGTTCTTCTACACGAGTCATGGATCCACTAGATTTTATCGCCGTGATCACAAGGGCACCCTTGCGCACACCGTTCACGTTGAAGTAGACATGGAGGTTGATGATGTTGGCACGAGCGGTGAATGAGAAACTGTAGATACCTGGGGATAGATCGATACATTTGTTATACTTATTATTTATTCATGGTATGATGCTTTGAAGTAAGGGGCAGTTACTTCAGTGGTAGAGCCTACAGTGCCGGGGGTCCCGGGTTCAAGCCTGGGCCGCGGCAAATGTTTGTGACATTTTCTCTGTGTTTCTGTAATTCTCTTGGGCAAGGAATTTGCTCCTAATTGCCTCCACTAGTTCTGTGGCTAAATTGAGCAGCTGGTAGCTTTTGTAGGAATTCTACTAGCTTTTTCCCTCTTTGGGTAATGGAAGATGGAAATATCCTCCCCACGTCCGGTGGTTTTCTCCGGTTTCCCCACCATGATAACATCTAACTTTGGGTGACTTTACATCTGTATGTTGAAGGACAAGCGACCAACACCAGTGGCGTCGCTACCATTGGGGCATCGGGGCACGTGCCCCCCCCAAACCCAGATTAACAAATACAAACATTTTTCCTATCAAATCGATTATGGTGATAGTAAATGCAAATATTACCAGCTAACATTTTGGGGAAAATAAAAATCTAACCTCTCATGATAAAAAAAATGAAAAAAACACCAAAAATCTTCACGATTGTAAGGTTCTGCAAGTGTCTCTAAGAGCCCCAGATCACACCACAGGGCGTGAAAATTTCAAAAACCCTGGGGGAGTATGCCCCCCCCCCCCCCAATGTTGAAAACCTGGCGACGCCACTGACCAACACTACATATATTCCTCGTGCCCCGTGGTGCAACTTGAACTTGAAGATAAGTTTCTTGAATCCTTAGATAAGGTATCTTATCTGACCACCTCTGTGTAGCGTAATGGAAGATGGATGAAAAATATCATACCAACGAGTGCCGTATGGTGGTTTTCTTCGCCCTTCGGGTACTCCGGTTTCCCCACCGCTCCTCACTGAACATAAAAGTCAGAATGTGAGACCACCAAAGCGATAATCTCTGATGATTTGGGATTTTATAAAATGCTGCGAGTCCTTCCCCTTCGGCAGTCATTTGAGGCTTGGTGATTCGCAAGCCAATGTCCACTTGACTAACCTAGGCATGCCGCATGGGGCATATTGCGATTTTGGCCGCTTAAGCTTTCCAAGCTACTGGGTATTTTGAACCCTGCATACTGCATGTACACTACTTAATAAGTAGTACTTATCTCTATGGTTGTGCCCTGCTACATGCATCAAAAAATAAAAAATATAAAAAATATAAATTGGTGGGATCATATCAAAACAGAGGATAGACTGCCTGTACATACGTAAATAACGTATAAAAAAAATGTCCTGCTCAAATCTAACAGTTCCTAACTTCGTATCTCCAATTTAGTACAAAGATCTAGACTTCGGTGGCTGGAACATGTGCATTGTATTAGTGAGGAACACATACCCAGTCCGTCAAAAATATATCCCAGAGTCATCCTCGAACGAGATGGATGGACGTGACTCTTGGGGATTTGCGGAACTGTTAAATCCTTTCTGTGGAGGAAGCAGTCCAAAGAGCCCCAGATTGGGGAACTTGGCTGCCATGGAACTGTGAGAGCCTTTAGCTCTCTAAAAGGATAATGAAGATGATGATGTATATATGTTACAGTCAAATCGAGAAACTAGGCATTTTGCAAAATGACTGGAATGTTTTAGGCATTTTGCAAAATGACTGATTCGATTAGTCATTTTGCAAAATG
>WNLI01198070.1:0-13078 GCA_025802215.1 Wirenia argentea | reverse complement strand
GTGGTATGACACAATCAAAAGAGACTTGAATAACATTGGATCAAATCAAAATGATGCACTCGATCGAATCACCTGGCAACGAAAAATCCGAGCGACTGACCCTGCAGTGTGTGGGAGAAAGGTCGAACGAAGATGACGATGATGATTATGCTACACCAGCCAGTACGCGGACAACTAATTTTCTAGTACTGGCACAGTGCGAGTAGTAGACCATAATAGGGCCTATAATTTTCGATTCACAAACTTGAGATTTTGGCGAGAATAAACTACTGTCTACATATAATATTATATGAGCGTTTTGGGGGTATTTTAATACACGTATTAAAAAAATGTTCCCTCCGGGGGGGGGGGGACGAGGAGGGGGAGTGCATACATTATACATTAATGGTTGGCCCGCGAAAATTTTCATAATCCAAATTCGGCCCGCGGGGAAATCTAATTGGCCACCCCTGATCTAGGCTATATTCAGTTTTAACAATTGACTCGCAGTATATAGCTATGGTTCAATGCGACTCGAAGAATGGGCGAAGCAGAAGTATAGCATCACGAGGCAACCACTAATAACATGGACCAGTTCAAGGTTGTGATGGGTGGGTCGCGTGGTAAGGACACAAACAAACTACGTGTGTCATCTGACTGTGGATCGAGAGAGCTGTCGGCACATGAGCATTACGCCAATGACACGGCACTTCGATCAGATAAAGAAGTATAGGAAGGGAGCGATTGATTGAGTGGGCGCTCAGTTGATTTAATTTTGGTTGGTTGATTGATTAATTGTAAGAGATTATGACGGATACAATAATAATGATATTGAGTTTATGTTTTAATAAACATTTTATGTCTCTTTACTGCTCCATGCAATTATTGTAATTGTTGCTGGTTTGTATATATTTTAAATACGTACTTTTTTGAGTATGAAATGGTTTGTACAGAATGCGTGTAAGACAATTCTACAGCGGCTGGAGCCATATAGGGCGAAAAACTCGAAGGGTACATGGGATGAGTGGGTGAGTGAGTGTGCTTACATAATTGTACATTATTTGAACATGAACAACTGCATTCAACGTAGATATTTGCACCCATAATGAGGTCAAAATGGCGAAAATAAGATTAGTACCGTAGGCCTACTTGCGTTTTTATCGTTTTACCTGGGCACTGAGCCTGAAAGCCATGCACCAATTATTTTGTTGTCATGAGAGGGAATGCTTGGGATTGCCATTTTACTAGATACTTTATTTTTGTACAGATCACAGCAGCATACTTTGACCGTGTCAGTCTGTCCAGTACCGGATTCTATGCGTTAGTACTATACATTAACACGTTTCCAATATAATGTATGTTTACAATGTTGTTTCGTTTTCACACCCTGTTCTGAAATTTAACAAGATACAATAGTTCTAATTTTGTGAATACATGTACAGTCTTTTTGCGGGTAGGTATAGTGTAGCATATAGCTGAAATAACATTCATGGCAGTGGTAATTATCGTATTGATATATTCTGAGAGGCTGTAAAGCCTACCATAAAAATATGAGTGTCGTTGTTCGCATAATATTTTGAGTATGGTATCTGTGATGGTGTAATGTCTTGCTGTACCGATGTGTTCCCACTATTGTTGTGTTTGCTCTTGCATCATATAATTAGTCCACACAATTATGTAACTACAAACGAGCGATAGGCTATATTTTTTTTACATCACACGAGTATTTTGACCTATATTTGTTACATCATCCGAGTATTTTGAACCCAGGACACCGGACATAACGAACCAGACAGAGATCCCCGACAGTAAACTATTCAAGTACTTCACGCACGGTGTGGGGTGTTCAGAGGTCGAGATTGACTGCCTTACTGGTGACCACAAGGTTCGTGTTGAGTATTCTGGTATACGGATGTAGCAACACCCAGTATGGGTGGCTTGTGGGTGCATGGTGCATCGGCTGCATGGTGTTAGTTATTATGCATGTACGCTAAATACCTAATTATTATGTTAGTTAGTGTTAGTGTTAGTTATTATGCACACGCTAAATCATTCCAGAACTACTGACCACTTTTACCTGTTACTGAATAGTAAGCGATCACGGTAGGCCTATGTTATTGGTATCTTATGATCTAGCGAGAAGAGACACTTCGCGGGTGTAGTGAGCATAGCCGCTTTGCGGGTGTAATGAACAGAACCGCTTCGCGGGGTAACCCAAGGGCAGTGTACTTTCCCAATAAGCTACAGTGTGTCACTTACACACTTGACTGTCATTGACTATACTACTCAATCTAGAGTTTTATACCTACCTATATGGGGTAACCAGCCAGCAGCGCCACTTCGCGTGCTAGTGAACAGGGTCCATGCATTGCGGAGAGTTGGCCGAGCTGCTTCGCGCAGTAGTAAACCTATACCCCTTCGCTGTGTAGTGACTAGTGAGTAAGTCGTGTTCGCGGGTTAGTTAAAAAAACCCGACCTCGCGGATATAGTAAGCGGATTCCTAATATTATATTTCACTGCAGAACTCAACATAACGAGCACCAAAACCACGCAAACATATTACCAGGTAGCCTACTTGTATGAGACGTTGACATTGGCAAGTAGGTTCGTCGTATAGACAATATCCACTTGTACTAAGTATTGTGATCAAGGTTTAAACATAGGCCATATGATTATTATGAGAATACTGTACAATGTATACGTACGCACTGATGTCCGGAAATTATGTTACTTAATAATTATAATGATAAATTATACTAATAAAAATTAATTATCCCAAACCCGCGTCTATGCCACCAAGTCCATAAACATGGAACACATCACGGATCGAGTCATGGAAGATACAGGTCTACCGAGAGACAAAAAAACGGCTAGTCTACATGCGTGGATTGAGGCTCAAGGTTCTCACATTGAAAAGCAATAATCCAATGGCTTTTAGGGGGTGGGCCTCCCGTGCCCTCATCATCAGAGCTGTGCTTACGCACTGACATTTTACTGTACGGTCAACAAATGTAAACACAACGTTTCGGTAATATAATAACCTTTTTCAAGTAAGGTGAAGTGTGACATTTATATGCCACATTTTAGGACCTCACGATCCGCCAAATGTCGGTCTTACATGTATCATGACCGTGTGAGAGTAGACGTGAGCAAGCACCGAACAAACTACGATCCCTTTACAATGTATATTTATAATAATTACATGCACAACTTTAGGCAAACACAAACCGTGTTTATGTACGACCAGTACCAATTTTACAGGCTGGGTAAACTGAGTCTAGGGAAATGTGCTCTTACCCACAGAACACCGAGAAGTCACTCTGAACAATTTTCAGATAAAACGCTGATCGCACAGTCCGAGATTCGAACCCACGATCCTGGATACCAAATGAATGATAGTCCAACGGAAACGTATTTCACCTAAGTGCCACTTTAATTTAATGTTATCACCATAGTGATTATGGTGATCAGTTACAACAAGTTATGCTGATAAAATTAAAATAAAGTGGCACTTTCTACTTTCCCGCTATAGTACTAGCTGTAGAGTTTCACAAACAAATGAAACCTTAGGTCAATGTTCTCATTTTGTAGTTGTAGTATCACATTCACTCTAGATAGTATAATACCTAGTAAGTTTTTGTAATATGAATCATAAATGAATTACCTAACCCTTCAGATGCCCACCCACCACCAGACTGAGTGTGCTAAGTTCCTCACGTTTTGCAGTCTGGCATTGATTGGGTGTAGTACAAAGGTAAGATAATTAACATCGTAATTTTAGGGTTAGTTCGACATTCGGCATCTATGATTCGTTTTAGTAGTTAGAGCGTGGTTAATCGTCATCTAATCATTAAAAAGTATACATTGTGGTTACACTCTTGTCGGGCAGAAATATTGCAAAGGTGTTCCACTTCTCTAAATCAGGGCTGATTTCAATAGACATTAGTCAGCTGCTAAAACAACTCACAAAGAAATCTCGAAAGAAGCTCTCAAATGAATTGGCTGTGAAGCCGAATCTGTCTAGAACAGATTTCTCTTTGAGACTCTTGTTCTAAACCACAAACAATTCTCTGCTGTTGTGGTTCTCAAAATTAATGCTATCCAAACACATTTATGAATATAGTAAGAGCCAACAACGCATGTAGTTCGTTTACATTTTTTTTCATGAAATTTTACGCGTTAAATTTTTCGTGAATTTCTCACATCTTCAGATACTGAAACATAAAACATAATATTATTAACATATAATAATAGAGGTGTAAACCTATGATTTCATCAATCATAATTTCTCAAGAGTTCAAAATATTTAGCGATCAGGAACTGACAACAACTAAAATTTGATAGTCAGTGTCCTGCTCTTGAACTCATCCTTGGTGTTAAGAGTAGGGCCGATCTCGTCAATGTGTAGGGCCTCTAGTGTCAATAAATAGTCCTCGCCTCTTGACGATGAGGCTAGAATTTCAACGTCTTCTACCGTGGTAGTTTCTTCACATTCGGACAAGTGTTTACCGACCGGACTAGATTTTCTCATGTGCTCCTTGTAGCGGGTTAGTAGATGCCGGCTTGTTTGGCCGACATAGCACGCTTCGCAGCGTGGACATACAATTTTGTACACTACCCCACTCCTCAGAGACTTTTCAACCGGAGGTTTTAAAGATGGCATGACAGTTTTAAGTTTTCGTAACGTCATTACAAGGGTACAAGGAGCATCAATTTTGTGCAAAGCGCGAGCATACTCCTCAGTACATTTACCACGATATTGAACAAAAACCATACGTTTGGATTTAGTAGATATGTCCTTGTTGGTCGTGGTGGGTACAGTTTTTTCCGCATTGTTTTTTTGTATGATGTCATTGAGTGTTTGTGCGATGATAGGCTCGTAAAACGCAGGGGGGTATTGGTTTCGCTCCAAGACCTTTTTGGCTTTCTCTATACTGTTATGGAAATGTTCCCAGGTACTGCACGCACGGGATATACGGTGGACAAAGCCAGACACAACCGATCTCTTGTAACGTTTCGGTGCCAAAGCGTGCAAGTTGAGAATGAGGCCAGTGTCTGTCGGTTTATTATACCATGTTGATGACAAGTTACCGTCATTGTCCATTATTTTCATATCGAGGAAAGGAATGGTTCCGTTTTGTTCGCGTTCGATCGTGAAAGTTAAGTTGGGGTGAAGGTTATTGATATCTTCCAATTTTTTATCGATACAATCCGATTTTATTTCACACAAGATGTCGTCCATGTACCTGGTGAACAGTTTCGATTCACCTTTGATAATGTTATCAAATCTGCTCATCCATCCATTGGCTAGATGTGGCGCTGGGGGGCTCCCCATTGCCAATCCGTCCACTTGTCTATAATAACCATCATGGGTTGACATAATAACGTTACACGATGCGATTTTAGCCAATTCAATGAATGTGTTTTTGTTGACGGATGGTTGACTGTAAGTCCCGTTATACAATATATCGGCACATGTGTTGATAGATTCCACTACCGGTACGTTCGTATACAGAGACGATACGTCAAAGCTGACTAAGTCTTCATTGTCCTCTAGTTTAATGTCACTGAGAGCATCACTAATGGATTTACTGGAAGAGTTAATACGACATTCATCGACCACGGACAACCAATGCAGCTACTTGAGTGGCGATTTTGTGATACGCTGATCCCGGCATAGACAGTACTGGACGAACAGGGATGTTGGTTTTGTGTACTTTCGCTAATCCATACAATCGTGGTGGTTGACTCCCGCGGGGTTTCAGTTTGTTATATAGGTTTTCATCGATATCTTCTTGCTCTTTCATGTTTTTTAGTACATTTACAATTCTTTCCTCTTCCTTCAATACCGGGTGTTTTTCATTTTTCCTTGTTGGTATTACCTTCTCAAATTGAGGCAGGTTTATGATGGCATCAAGTTTTTCGTTGTATTTCTCCACTTTCATCAAACATATTCCGATTCCTTTGTCAAAAGGAATGGCCAACAGATCGTTCTCTTTCAAATATTTCTTAGTCAGATCAATGTTACGGGGTGATTTCATTTTTTTTTCACTTTTTGATGTAGTTCAATGTTTTAATGTTTATATCTGTAATGGTTTCCTTATCAATGTTATGTTTTTTACAATGATTCAGCAATCCATCTAATTCAGCCAGAATGTCTTTCGGCTCAAACCGGTCAAGCACTGCGTTTTTTGGGCCAAGAGAAAGAGTATTCATTACGTACGTAGGCGGCGGGTTGTCGAGTTCATACGTAACAACGGTGTTCTTGACATTGAACAATGGACGCTCTTGCTCCTCGGATAGCACAGACAGTTTTTTGTTATGTGTGATAGCTTGTTCACGA
The DNA here is from genome assembly GCA_025802215.1 of Wirenia argentea. Classification (NCBI taxonomy): domain Eukaryota; kingdom Metazoa; phylum Mollusca; class Solenogastres; order Pholidoskepia; family Gymnomeniidae; genus Wirenia; species Wirenia argentea. The sequence continues at coordinate 6,756 of WNLI01198070.1, read as the reverse complement.
CGAACGTTGATTCTCTCATTCCGGGTGTGAAAAATGATGGATGGAAGAGTTTTTGGGGGTGCTACAATCTTGATGTCGTTACGACTTGATGTTAATCGTTCATTGTTCGTTTTCAGGTTGCTTTTAGCTTTGATGATTTCACTGTTTAATAACTTACGTTGAAATTCGTGGACTGACTTATCGTCGAAACAACCATTGTTCGGGATACGGAATTTGAGAAATCGTGGGATAAGATCGGAATGTTTACAACTTTCAAGAAATTTAATACGAAGGCTATTATTCTCGATTTTGCATATCGTTTTCTGATAATGTAGAAAGGATTTCCAACAGCTACTTCGTTTCATTTCGAGGGCCAGCAGGCGATATGGTAGAAACATTGTGGCGACGAGTAATTATAACACGTTATTATTGTTACACGTAACGTATATATCTATACTCCTCTCTAGACCTACCTACACAGTAGATCCATAACCTTTACAGTTTACAGTTTACATAATTCTCGGTAGGCTATTCAATGTTTACAAATAATCACGATACAATTTCTCTCCAACTAGTGTTTCGATTAACCACTATTAGATTTCTGATTACTTGAAGGACCATTAATAATCTGTGTGCAATGTATATAATATTTTCTTTCGTCATCTCCGATGTTGTTGGAGTGTATGTGCAGAGAGGATCGGAAATAAGCCTCTAGCCTACTCACTCAGTACTCACGCCACATTGAGTACTTCTGTATATTCGCAATTATCATCTCATCCGTTCGCAAGGTGTCAAATATGATGGACAGTCTGTTATTAGCATTATTGGAGGCATGTTTTGTTTTGTTTATATGTATGTTTCCTGCTACTGCGTCGAAAGACGATTATATATGACTCAGTTTTGTTGCTTATTTCTGACAACTTGAGGTGTAGCGTGATTGAAAAGTCATTTTGACTTGTTCCGAAGGCTATAGTGTACAGTGTTCCTTTGGTAGCCTACGTTTAACGCACAATAGTGACAATATACATACAGTGATACAGTGTGTTTTGCTTATTATACTGTATGATATTAGTTTATGTAATTAGATACGCTATTCTGGTTTATACGTAGGTACCAGTAATCTAATATGGATGAACGTATTTTGATTATGGCAATATTGTCGGTTTCAGCATTATTACGATGACGCTCACGGAATTGCCAAATACCATTCCTCATTACTAATCTGATAAAAAAGAAAATAACAATAAAACATTATGAGAAATTTATATTAAAGATCCATGAGACAGAACAGATGCATGGAAAATGAATATCAGCAATCAGCATGCCAGCGAATAGAAAGTACAGTATAATCAATTTAAATAAGTTTTTCTTCGCTTGCATGCTGATATTCCTTTTCATTGCGCCTATACTTTCTCATGAATCCGGATTTTTATTATGTTTTTGAATCCGTATTTTTCATGTGTGGTGCCCCACATAACTACTGTCTACCTTTATATCCGCTCAAGCTGACATTTGCATACACCAGCAAACATAGTAGATGGACAACATAATTCTAGTGTTAATTTTCGGGTTTTTTTTTACTAATTCCCATCGAAAGAAAGAGTGTTACTTGAATAGTGTTTATATGATGGAAAATATTTGTACATGTTGTATTTATAACACCAATACGAGGAATCGACATAATATTTTGAGAGTTTATAATTTATATGAGTTACTAGATGGAGTTTTTCATACATGTATACACATTTTGTCGCAAAAAATAGAATAAAATAGCAGCAGTTATGTTGATAAAAGTACCATCGTATTAGACATTCTATTGAAAGGTATAAGTCAGTAATCCACGGATTAATGTACGTTACACTATGAGCTTATAATGATATTATGATAAGATTAGCAATGAAGTATGATAATGAGAATGAATTAAAGTGTGAATATAAAATCTTTCATCTTAACATAAAAGAGCGACTTGACATGCAATCAGAATACTCGACTTTTCGGTTCAATCGACAATAATAATCGTCGCACATGATTGTAGGTCATTGGGTTCTTCATACGGTACAACGTTTTACAAAGTTACCATACTCGTTAATTATAGCCAATATATATAAGGGATCATAGCCTAAAGTAGGGGGTGCATCAATTATAGATTATTATGATTGTTATGATACTGGTCGGTTGGTTGGTTGGTATGTTTGTGGTAAGCGACTCTAGAGAACAAATTTGCGCCTCATGTCTGCTAATGATCGGCAGCTAATCCACTCTCTGAAAGAAAAAAATGGAAGCTAAGATTTACTCAATGTTCCACTGAGTAAAACTCCACATTTAAGCCGAATACCAACTCGAAAAACAAAAATATGATAATAAGTATACAAAACATGTTTGTATTATTACTACAGTCTTATTTTTCGCCTTAGGCCTATAAGGTAACCCAGCTACTATTATAATAATAAGCTATGTAAGTAAATAATACGTATATGGCAATATCCAACACACGATACATCGAAAGCAGCTATTCTGTGGTGGATTGCGGATTGCTGAAGTCAATCTCCCAGAATCAACCCGTCACCAAAATTGTCCCCATTTAATACCGACTGTCAATCTCAGCAAACGCTACAAATTGATGGCCGGTAGACCTCACAATAGTGAATACTCACGGAAGCAGTAGAACCGTACACATGCGACATGTCGTGGTCTGACGCATGTCAGATATTACATAAAACGACAGCCAGTGATATGAATGAGAAAGCAACATAGTTTATATCCAGGCGTAAATTGAACAATATAGAATATAGATGCGGTAATATTATTTATATCCATTTGGACGTGTAGGGTAAAATTATGTTCGACATGTCCCAAATTCCCAATAATGCTACGCGAATTGGGTGCGAGTTAATGTCTCTAAGGATATAATATATTTAATGCGAAAGGCATTAACTGTTCTATGTTCTACGCAATTTGTGGTGGGTCGTGTTAGAGTTAGACTGTCACTTTACTTATACATTCGGTGATGTTCTTCTCAGTTGAAACCAAGCAAACTGTTAAAACTTGGGATAAAGCAAAACAAGCATGGTGGATGTTGAAGTTTACTCTATGGCACAATGGAGGAAGTTAGATATCCTGCTGATTTACTGTGAATCGGAAATACGCACTAACCCTACGATACACGCGATCAGCTCATCAATAGGCTACTAGACTCGTGAATTCGCTGGATTCACAGGAAACAGTCCATAGACCTATGTAGCAGGCGAGGAATCGAATAACCTACGTATAATTATGTATGGGGATATAGGATATAGGATACTGAATATAGCTATCATGCATCTATGTATCACATACACAGTGAGACTGATATATGTTTGGTTCGAGGGAGCCACGATCGAGTTGAGCAAAGGTTTCTTCTCGCACCGTTGTAATAGAAGCGCGTGCAGTCTATACAGTACTGTATTGTGATAGGATCGTTATTTACATTTAGATTGCCTTTGGTACCTAATTATTCCACAATCTACATACTACAACACCATCATTTTAGACCTATGTAGGCATAGCGAGAATTCCCGAATTCCCGAGATTCCCACACTCTAGCTCGCCTTAGACATTTGGACATGTAAGACCGAATGCCGGATAGAACTCCCATGAACGCCGTTTCTTGGTGGTGTTTATCCATATACCACGTAGCAACAAAGATGATGAATGGCCTTATGTATTAATTTTCCGAAACGATAACCATAAGGGATAATTTATCCGAGTAAAAAATATCACCGTATTTATAATGTAATTGGCCCTCCAGACCTCCACAGTATACACTGCACTATCTTTTTTGTAATTTTGTAATTGCGCCGTATACAGTAGTATACTGTAAATATAGAGGTCACTATAAAAACACAACTAATCGAAATTGTATGTTAGAAAAGACACGTTTACATCGATTGTCACCTCGCAGCCGTGTTATCGTATTCATAGTGTATCATTCTGTTCAGTTCTTTACACGCATACATAAATTAGAGCATGCATGGCAAGATAAGATAGCACTGCAATGTGATGAAACTATTTAGTGACGTATTATGGAATTCTAACAAAATACAAGCTTGACAGATTCGTCTGAGTATGCGACATAGGAAATTATCAGGTCTCTTGATATGCGCTTATGGGAATACGTTTTTCAAAAAGGAGGAGATGCAATACCTTTAACCGGCCAGGCGATTCGCACGAATAATTACAGAGACACACGAGGGTAGAATGTATCATATCTGCAGAGACTATCGCGCCAGAATGTACATTCCAATAAGCTAGCTTGTATGAATCGCAGAGACTAACGGGGTATACATACAGGCTGGAATATTGCAACGCGTGCTTGTTTCTGTCAATATAATATTCCATAATCCAATACGCATACTGTACAGTGTACACTGTAACGCGGAGCGTCCAATACCTATAATATAATATTGTGAATTTCCTGTGACGTTGTAGCAAAATATTATCGTTCACTGGCGTGACGTCACGACACGAGTAACTATTCTCTTCCCATTTCCTTTTGCACGCCGGGTATTTTTCATCCTAGTCCCCTTTCCCCCATTTTTCCCCACCGTCCCATTCCCTCTTCCTTTCCTTGCCCCTTCCTTCCCCTACCTCTCGTTGTTCCGAGTCCCCCTTACTTTCCCCTCAAACTCAGCTCCCCTTTCCCTCCCCTTTCGCCTTCCCCTCCCATTCCGCCTCCCCCTGCGCCACACCCTTCGCCCCCTTCCCCCTCCCATCCTCCTCCCCTTCCCCCTTACCTTTCCCCCTCCACTCCCTTCTCCGCTGCCCTACCCTCTTCACTCCCCTCTCCGCTACTCTCTCCACTCCCCTTTCCGGTCCGCTCCACCCAACTCACCCCACCCAACTCACCGCACCCCTCTATGCGCCACTCTATGCGCCACTCCCCGCCACTCCCCGCCACTCTCCACCACTCAACGCGAGTGGTGCTATTTTGGACTAAGCACTATGATTCTTTGGCGTTTAATAGCCTAATTATTAATTGTGAATGTCAGAAACCCCCAATATGACGGCGTTATTGCGAACGGGCGTGATAGATTCCTTAAGTGCCGTAATACTCTTCATTCAACCTCGTAACGTAGATAGGCCTACTGTCTTCTTTGACTTCCCTCCATTCTGCCCCACAGTGACCGTCGATTCTACATCAACCAGAAATACGGCGGGTGTCCCCGGGACTATGGGTGGCTATGTGTGATACAGGCCGCGGCGCCAGTGTGTGCCTGGGAGCAAATCTACCCCACCCGCCCCGTTATCGCCTACAGCAAACTCGACTCCAGTGTCAATTTCCAGGACTATCGTGAGTTGAATTAGACTATAGGCCTATCGTATACATGTAGTTCTATTTTAGTCACATGCATCCGCATTTGCGAGGTTCCGGTATAATATGACAACATGGTCAGATTATAAAGGTGCGCTGCAGAAATGCACACGTTTTATGGGGAGGGGGAACAGACCACATTTGAGGCCCATTTCGAAACACTCTCGTCCATCGATACCTCATTAGGTGGTAGCCTTACCAGTATGAACTTATTTATAAGCATGCACGTTGCTGATACACGGTAGACTATACAATGGTCGCTAACAGCCACGATTGGTCCCATTGATCCCAACCTATAACGCCACCACCACAACCGGACCCACAAGCATCTCTGAAGTTGATGATTAGGCTACCGTATACAAAAGTCCAAGTTTAATTTTACATGTCAGTCTGGTCGGATTACCATACCAGTCAAACTGTGAATTCATATACGAGAAATTACCCCCCCCCCTCTCCAGATGCACGCATAGGCTACAAGCAGTCCTGACAATATAGGTCTATAGACTAATTGTATAAAGAAGTACGCTGAACGACCGATGATGTATACGTTTATAGATCTACCATTGAATGGTACCAGATGGATGCAAAACACTGTACACGTAAGCCTAAAAGGTGGTAATTTTGTGCACGGTTTGTTTCATAAAACGTGTCGGATTGATGCAGTGTTGTACACCGTTTGATTCAAAAAATCATCTGATTGATGCAAAACTATACAAGCCTGAACGGTGATGATTTTATGCATGGTTTGTTCGTGGGAGAAGCCACAATGCATTGCTACGTATTTATAAAGGCACGTGATTTTGTGCACGGTTTGCTTCATAACACGTGTCTAATTGATATAAAACACTGTAGCCTACGTAGACCGTAAAGGTTGTGATTTTGTGTCATGTTTGTATCATAAAACGTATGAAAAACACTGTACTATACCTACTGGTCAAAAAAAGAAACGCGCCACTTTCAATTATATATATATTTTGTTATGGGTGGCGCGTTTCTTTTTTTGACCAGTATATGTAAGCCTCAAACGTGCGTGATTTTGTGTCATTTTCGTTTCAGAAAACGTGGGCCAAGCCACCGACCTCTTCCTCATGCTGGTCATAAACACTTGATTCTGTGATAATTCTCTACAATTTGTGGTAATGTCCGAAGTTAATCAATGTAGATCGATCGAGTATTGGAGATTACATTATACATGATATTTAAATAACATTATAAATACCAAACGAGACCAAAGTCTGATGTAGGCTACTCAGCAGCAGCAGTAGGATCCAGAAATATCCAGATACTCGAATGTAGCTAGCCTACAGTACAGTAGCTGGGGTATAATTTTAATATAACATACCGTACGAGCGGGTGAGTCGGGACAGGCGGGTGAGTCGGGACAAAACACAATAATCTCTTAATTCATTACAAAACGTAAAGAAGAT
>WNLI01197959.1:0-13084 GCA_025802215.1 Wirenia argentea | reverse complement strand
TTGATTCCATGGATAGTGTACGCCGATGAAATCACCCTGTCTCACCGCGATGGGTTTGGGCAGGGTCACGTGTACTTCTCCCGTATTGGCCTCGGGAAGACGCGTTTTATGAACGACGGTGAATACCCAATTGGCGATTTGGCGCCAAACGGTGACGTATGCAATGCCGTCGGAACGAATGCGATAGTACTGCCACGCAGTGATTTTTCCATCGCACGTGAACAGGTTGTTGACGAGAAGGTGACCATTGTTGTAGAGTGTGGTTGGAAGTTTGGATGGTTGACGTCCAACAGTCGCGGGGCAATTATCTGTAATGAGAGACGTCTGCTCGTGTCAGCAACAATCGGTTAGCCGAGGTTGTGTGTGCATGCATTTCACGGTTGGTAGTTGATGGTTGCACAAACGGAAGTTTGTGGTTGTGAGTAAGATAGGATTAGTCCATTTTCGTGTGCACATGCATCCAAACTAGTTGATCAATCTGAATTCATTCACTTATGTCAGTACACAGCAGGTAGGCCATTAGTTGATCTCTGAGCATTCCACACAGCTGTTAGTCGAGTGTTGCACAAAATAATAGAAGGAACTGGAAGTTTGTGGTCATGCGTAAGACAGGATTAGTCTAAATTCACTTATGTCAGTACTCAGTAGGTCCTACTAGCTATGTTCTGAGTGCATCCAAACTGTGTTACTTGTGACATGGATAGAAAATTCCCTCATGCCAATGGATATTAGTTGATCTTCTTTTCAGGAGTACATGCGTCCACACTCGACAGAGTGTTGTTAGTTGTGATAAATTGATAGTGTTATTAGATGTTTGCCAGCGTATCCACACAGTCCATGCAACAAATGGTCATACATGTTCTCATTTCAGTAAAACAGGGAAGCACTAGTTGATGTTCTTTTGGCGCAATGCGTATGTAGCCGTAGATAGTTGCGATAAATTTGTAGCTTTACTTGATGTCAGTGCATGTATCCAAGCTTTGGTCTCTCAGCATACTTGTGTGTGGTGTGCGTTCTTGGCATGCATACACATGGTTTTAATACAATGGAGAGCTCTCAACATGCATATGTGTCTGTGTGATATTAATACAATTGAGAGCTCTGCATGTGTATGTGTGTCATGTTAAAACTCAACCTTCCACCATGTGGTAATCTCGATCCATCAATTGGAACTTGCGTATATCTACTCAACTGAAATGTAATCTGTCACTTATAATAATCAAATAATTATAAGAAGGTCAATGGTAATCATTGCATAATTAATGAATTATATCAGTAAGTAGGTTAGACACAATGAGATAATTGATAAGGATCACAGTGACCTAGACACAGCCGAACAGTTCAACTATTGGGCAATAACTTTTTTATACGAAAAAAGGCTCATGCATAGACGGCATGCGGTCATTGCCCGGCACATGTACTCGCCCTCTTAATGGAATAGTTTTACTATTGTTTTTTATGTAATGTGTATATTGTATTAATGGTTTTCACATATTAAACGTACTTTAAAAGCCACTGGATCTGTTAGATAACCACAGAACGGGTGGGTATACCTCAGTCGGCTAAAGCGTTGGACTATCATTCATTTGGTATCCAGGGTCGCGGGTTCGAATCGTGAACTGTGTGATCGGCGTTTTATCTTAACATTGTTCTGAGTGATTTCTCTGTGTTCAGTGGGTGAGAGCACATTTCCCTAGCCTCAGTTTACCAAGCCTGTAAAATAGGTACTGATCGTATATAAACACGGGTAGTGTATAGGTCGGGAAAGCCATGCATACATTGTAAAGTGATCATAGTGCGTTCTATGCCTGGCTCACGTCACCCTCGCACGGATTGTGAGGTCCTAAAATGCGGCATATAAATGTCAGACTTCACTTTACTTTAAGTAGGTGGGGTAGAGTAGAGTGTTCAATTCAGTTTATGTGAGGGAGGCATTGAACTCCTTTCCACAAGCCATGTTGCGGGCCTTTAGTTACATCATTAAAAACATAATCTAGTTAATGTAAAACAGTGACTGGCTCCCCAAGCATATCGTCAAATTGCCCCGACATGTGGGTATGTCATAATCATTTTGTACATCCTATGGTTTATGCAGAATCAGGTCACTAACCAATGAGGGGAGGTTTAGCCATAGACCGAACCTCTTCAAAAGTATAAACCCAACATGGCATACTAACGAGGCTAGATGAGGGACAGAATGCCTCCTGGTGAGGTCACCTAATAAGGTAAATAAATGTGTGAATTTATATTCCGCACTTTCAGAATATGTCCATGTTTCCATGCAGGAATCTTACAAATGGCGGACAGAAATCCCAGGAAAATTTTTAGTTTTTGCAGGTTTTGAACCAACAACCTTTCGTGCGAAAAGCTGCGACACTAACCACTACACATATCCCCGCATTTTAAGTTTGCCTTCTCTAAAAGATGAGGAGCAAAAATGCTATTCAGTAATGGAAGAATTTATGCACTCAGATTTCAGCGATAGTAATGTATTCATATTCAATAGCCCTTCCATGGCCAAATTCTGAGAGTCAATTGGTCCAACCATGTTCTGCCCCTTGATACTCATCTCAAAATAGCTTTGAAGAGGTATGCCTTGTATCCCTTCCTTTACAATGCATCAACATTATGATGTCATCCCAACCAATTATCCTACACTCTGTTGGAATGACCAGAACATCCTGACAATCTATTCAAGTAAGTACGTATACATAATCTGCAATAAATTTGTCTACAATGGTAATAACGTATCTACCTACTACATAAAAATATATAACACATACCTGCAGACACCGCCAGTGCCAGTAGACACACCCGTAGAATCACGGAAATCATTTCTGTAGATGACTATGTATGGCACAGGAGAATTACAGCGAAACTCCTCTTTCCATTACATAAATATCGATACAAAAATACGCCAGAAATTTAACTAAAGCTCCAATGTAAGAACTTTACAACGAATCCAACCAACGCTCGCTTAGCCGATACGACGGCAAGTGCCAAAGATTTTATCAATCAGAGTTCATATATTATAATTGTTGATTACAACAATTAAAATGAACACCGATTTAGCAGTGACTAACTGTGTGAATCTAGCCTAAAGTCTAGGTTTCGTGGAAGTTTATACTGCAACAGATAAAGCGTGTTGACCAATGAATGTAGCCATTGGTTTAGTATGTCAAACGGAATAGATTCCAACCAATGAGAATGATCTGTGTATGATTATATAAACAACCAATTAGAATGATTCATACTTGTTGATCTGACAATTAGAAAATCTTACAGCAAATGGAAATGATTCTTACTTAATTATTATTATGTTATGTCAATACAGTGTTTATCATGTTCTTAATTTCTTATTGACGAATGAAACCGAGATTTTATTCATGAATAAACATGATTATACTTTATGCAAACGATGGCTCAGGTTCATAACCGATTAGGACATTAATTTGTGAATCAACATTCAGAGATTGTCAATGGCGGTGGTAGGTTGACCTAACACTTTGTATAATGTAGAAAATATACACTGTCCTTTGTAATTCAATATGTACTTTACAAATCTTCAAATACCGTAAGCATTATACTGTAAGATAATTCGTCATTACTCAATGATGATACGTAACAATCATGGAAGTTAATTTGCACTCAATATCGCAACTAGTGCAATATAATAAGCAACTGAACACTATACTTAGGCTTCTTGCAAAAGATATTCACAAATTTCACATGCTTTGCGAGAACAACACTAAATGCGAGAACAACACTAAACAAAATGTGGTGTGTTGTCAAAGTAGTAATATTGCTATACAGTATGGCTATTATGCCACATCTCTTACATCACACGGATTCCTTTTACCACGTCTAACTGTCAAGATCCATACATACCTGTCATCAGCAATAGTACATCCAATGCCCAACTGACAGCTGTATATTATTTACAATAAAAAAAATAGAATTAAAATTTATACCCTAAGTTATAACACATTTTCATCAAACATAATTGTAATACATTTTTATGAGACAGTACACAGCTATGTCTGATGCTGACCTTTATAAATTCACCACAGCTCTAGGGTATACCGTGTGGGCTCATAGTGTAGTGGTAAGCACGACGGTTTCTGTCAATAGACGGGCACCTCATCTGCGAGTTCACACCTACGCTGCGACCATTGAACATGGATTTTTCTCCGACTCGCATACCCACATTAATTTTTACCAGATTCCTACATGGCAACATGAACATATTCTGAAAGTGTGGTATATAAATGCACACTTTTATTTATTTATTTACTATGACAAAGTAGATTACATATTCATATTATATATTGTATATATTTATATTTTACTAACTGAATAGTTTGAATTACACAATCTTTGTCCGTTTCCTTGTTTCATTGTATTTTCAGAGTATGAAGCACAAACACCATCTTGAACGACTCTTTTACAGGAAACCAATTTTCCTGAAATGTTACCAATTATGTAATGATATTCGAAACATTATGACATATACTTCAATTGGTGTTCTCAGTTTTCTCTTGGGAGGAACAATAATAATATGCATATATGGAAACTCATGGTCTAGTGGTCAGTGCTGTGAACGAGAGGTCGCTGGTTCGAACCCTGTAAAAATCAGGGTATTTTCCAAGGCTTTCCATTTGTGAGATTCCTGCATGGCAATACGGAGAGATTCTGAAAGTACGGTATATAAGTGCACACATTTATTATTTTTTTAAACAGAGTTTGCTATTTTCCTAAATGTGTGTTTAGCTTAGCCATACGGTATGGCATACCCAATGGGTATTATTAGGAAGTTTCTTGTTTGTCTAATTATGAGGTCCTGCGCCTTTTTTTACCTCAAGTTGAGGATTCTTCACACAAACTGAGTTTGAGCTGTCTCTGCCCATGGCCAAGCTATCATACACAACATGCAAGCATAACTTACAACACAAGTTGTTTTTGTTTATTATTTAAAATGACTTGCACAATAATGGCTCAAAACAACTTGTTAGTCATACACTTTACATTGTATACTTCATAAAGTAGCCTACTTTTTTATCCATGGCATTTCATGAGACAATTGTGTGAATTTTCACAATACAAGTCACAAAGATAAGGCATACACACGAAATGGGCAGGAGCACAGGAAGGTCCGATTATCACAGATAACAAGTGTCAAATTGTTGATTATACCTTCTTGGTGCTATTTGAGTATTTGTGTTATCTTTGTGTTATCATAATCTTGGCGAACAACGTCATCATAATCATGGTCTAGAATAAATATGTTGAGATTTAACGCAAACACCACTTGAGATATAGGTACAATGCAGGCAAGGTACAAGCAAACGCGGCTTCGGTTTTCAATGTGTGAATTTCTCAGAATCACCATATTAAGGTCTTCTTAGAGGGTAGGCTATATTCCGAGAATATTAAAACTCGTAGAAAAATGATATTGTAATTGGAAAATTATACAAAAATCACACCTGGATTACATGTTTACTATTCTCTTTACAGTGCAGTGTCTACAACCAGTCCAGTGATAATGCGTCATCGATAATGGATAGCATAGTGTCCCCCGTGCTTCATGGCGTGGTTGCCCGAGATCTGGGCGTACTGGCCCCGAGTCCGAGTGGCGAGGGGGTAGTTCGTTGCTTGTCAACGGTGATTGCGCGGTGCAGTACGGTGGACTCTATATGCATTGTCGTATTTGTTGGGTGGTTGGGAGTTTATTCCTGATGCGTCGTTCTTCTATCAATTATTTGTATTGTACTAATTCTGCTATCTAGGTGTATATAATCAATCTATGAAAGAGTTTTCTTAGCACAGATTAGCAATTTGTACCAATGAAACCGAGCGCATGTAGGCATATAAACTTCCAGCCGCCCAATGAGATATGGCCATGCGTTATCTTTTATTTATGATGCTCCTCACTGTATATTTATTGCACCCTTTCTTGTTATATTTTGTTGTACTTTATATTTTGTAATGTAGGCTACATACTGTATATACTGCATAATTACATGTTTAAATTTAGTTACGTAACCCTCCAGTAGCCCTATGGCTGTAGGTCTAACGTGGTTAAATAAATAAAGTATTAAATAAATGATATACCACATCAGTACATTACAAAGCTGTTCACTATATATACTGGTACTATAATATTTTGCTCATACTCTATCTCGCGATGGGTGGAGATGCCATGGCATGACACTTGTGGTAAGATTGAGAAACCTTCTTCCGTCTGCTGAGATTTCTTGTATTTATTGTACTGTAATGTTATTGTAGCGTCTTTTGTTACAAACATCTTTGTCACCAGTTTTGTTAAAAACTTGCCCATTTTTTGTTATAAAATGGCCACACGTTTGGTTGCCACAATGGACCACTTTTGTTACAACTGTCACAGACTTTTGTAGAGGTTTGTTACAAAAGTTTTGTAACTAAACTTGTAAGCTGCAATAAAACTCAGCATTGCAACGGCACTACAACGGCGACAAGTGGGAATGACCGTCTAAAAGGTATCTTTCCTCATTTGGTTTTCATGCAGCTACTATGAGCAGTTGAGGTGCGGGATTATGGTTTGACCCAGGAGACTATATATGTGCAGTTAGCGAATGAGTAAGGGGACGGGTTGATGAGTTGCATCAGTGCTTGACGACACACATTGTTATACATGCCTGTAATGCTCAATTAACATAATTTACATGATGGTCGATTAAAGTAAAGTAAAGTGAAGTGCCAAACTAAATACCGCTCGTTAAATCAGATGTCACCAGCGGTACAGTTTCACCATGCTAGAGACCTCTGCGTGTAATAGCACAACTTTACTCCGGTACTCCCCTACGCATACATTCACCATTGAAAACGAACATATTATTAGTGCCAATCTTACAGGCTTGGTATCCTGAGGTTAGGGAAACGTGCTCTCACCCACAGAACACCTAGAAATCACTCAAAACAATTTTCAGATAAAACGCAGATCGCACAGTCCAAGATTCGAACCCACGACCCTGGGTACTAAATGAATGTTAGTCCGTTTCAACCGACTGAGCTATCCCACCCTCTGGGGATGTATGTAAAAGGTTTATGGCCCAGAGCCATGGACGAGACTGGACGAGAAAAGACCAATGTAAAATTGGTATTAGACCAAGCTACCCGCCTACATATCAGCCACGAAGGTCTCAAATCACCATACAGTTGTCAGTTGGTCTTACACCTTAGTGAAAAAAATTTGTCAGTCAAAAATACATTTTACAGCCAATACCAGGAAAATACCTGATGAACTCAAAAAATAAATAAAATTTATAATTCAGTAATGCATTATATAAATTTATATTTACAAATTCAAGGGTAATGAGTAATATTGATAAATTAGAAATTGCAATGAAAACAAGATTGTTTACCAATAATTTTACAGTAGTGTCATATTTTATCTATAGACGTTAATTCAGTGCACTATTACTAATTACTGGTTGAAATTATCATGAAGTAGGTAGGCGAAATATTGACTGATAACTCGTTGGCACGCATTCGTGAATCAGGTAAACATTCAGATTTCATGGGAAATTAGGATTAATACAACAAATTAATGTATGTGGGAGTCATAGAAGATAGCTTAGTTTTGGGGAGTAAACAAGTGTGATAAAACTGTAATATGTACACTGCAATTTATGAATATTATGCTCAGTGTAATATACTGACCTCTATGAAGGTGCAAAAAATGCCTAAATCTGACATGTGTATAGTTTTTGGTTTTTAAGTGGTAGGCTTTTTAAAGAAATTAAAATGTGTTTGTATCGCGCACGTACCTGCGGTATTGTTTTAACATTTAGCCGGTACTAGCTTACAAATAAAAATTGAATCAGCTGATTTACGCGCGATCTGGAACAGGGAGTTACTCGTAGTCTTACAAAAAACAGAAACAACCAAGATTGCATTGTAGATAAATACAAACACATAGAAAGTAAAAAATAAGGTTTTATGTGAAGCTTTCCCGACAGCAGTGACACTATACAGACTGAACATTTTGAAAGTTGAATTGTCAAACCAAGACCAATGAACCAAGACCAATGAACACACTACATCAGAAATTTTGAATTTAAACCACCACTTTCTTAGAAATTATATGTGACTCATTGTAAACTGAATGATAGCCTACATTGACATGACTTAACCTCTTTTTTAGTTGTAAACATTAGTCAACGGTGATTCTGTTACACTATAGGCTCAGGGTCTACAATAACATATATTGCGCAATTCATTATCGAAACTTGATACTTGGAATTTAACAGGAATATACTATTGAAAAAAGAAAAGTATGTTTCAATATATTTTGCATTATAACTTTGTCAAAATAACAGCCACATATTGTCGGCCCAAAATCAAATCTATATCTACCATTTTGGCCATAACTCTGGCATAATTTTTTCAACACTATTGCACAAAATGTACAAAAATGTTCAACCACATAAATATGTCATGCGAGTTTTTTTCATTTCGTGGATTTTCCCTGTAATAAATGAATGGCGCATAATGACGTATCTACGCTGTCATGTTGTAAAATACCAGTATTTGTACAGGCGGCCATTAAATGACACGAAACACATCTACTGTCCAGAGTATGATAAAGGGGTGGGTGGAACCACAGATTTTGACCATTAACTTGATCCGATGTGGTTCACCTACTGTGGAGCCTCTGGTGTCAATGATAAGCGCGGGAGGATTGGTGGAAACGTTGTCGGTGGTTAGGGTTTTTACAGTCTTCACGACTTTTCCCCCCACCAAGGCAATATTCTCCACCGATTTCTCCTTTAGACTTGGGATTTTTACAATCCTGTGAGTCCTCGGCTTTAACAGTCGAGACATTTGAGGCATCGTGATTCGCAAACCTTGACCACTTGTTAGGTCCGATGCGACTCACCCGCTGCAAGAAACAATTTGGCTCTTCTGCACTCGATTCAAACTATGCACGGCTACAAATATTCATTTTTCACGAGTATAATAATATTATTACTCAATAAATTATAATTACTGCATTACCAAGTAGACCTCATGTACTGGTTTTATCTTGTACTTCTAATCTTGCTAATCTGTACTGATATTAATATATGCCGCTTATTTGGACAGTTTAAAATCCTCGTAATCAGATATAGATCATATGGGTCAATTTGTAGGATTAAGTACGATTGACACGCAGAAACATCTGCCGATATAGTAGCGACATGTTATATTGTACGCCAATATCCAATGCCAAATTCCGCGGCCAGCGATGAAAATCGATGTTGAACACTAGACAAATCTAAATCCCCAAAATATTGAAATGTCATTTTTTCACACTTTCCTTTAACACCATCCTAAGGGTAAATGGGTAAATCGCGGGGTTGGAAAAATCCTTTTTTATTTACGTATATGCTACATTATAGTAGGTTTAAAACTATTTCTGCTATGCTTGCTAAGGATTCTCTATAAAAATCAGCCCAAAACCATAACATTTCTCGATAACGTCATAAAAATTTGAACGTGCACATATTTTACATTCACATGGAAACTTCTTTTTGTATTACAATCTATTTGAAAATTTTTTGTTCGTTATTTTACAGGATGGATTTGAGATTATGAGGTTCCTCATGAGCCATGACTTCACATCATAATCTCAAAAACAATTTTAAATTCACAAATTTATGCCTATTATCCTATATCAATGTAACTCAATTATGGGAAACATATACAGTAGATCAATTCTGTAGATCATGTCGAACATTTTTAGTCTCAAAGATTCCAACTCTGCAATGTACCGTTTAAGTGTGGAAAAAGCCACCCCCCCCCCTCCCAATCAAAATGTATATAACCATCCATGATCGTATTGGCGATGATGCACACAAAAAGTCATGTTATAAGATAACTTTACATGGTTTCCCTATGGAAAACAACATTTAATTTTAATAGCAGACTGATATTGAAATACAATGTCCAGTTTGCGAGCCCTATCCCACCACCTGGCAACTTGAGTTATAATTTAGGTTAAAATATCAGTACAAATTATAATGAAATATAATTTGAAAGGAGTAATGAAGTTGAAATTTCTTTACGTATATTATATAACAATGGCACATATAAGTTAACCCTAAAACCGCTTTTACAAAATACTGTATAGCTATGTACACTGTGAAATTAAACGACCACAAGTCCACAACCATTTTGGTGGGTATGGTGGGGTTGTCCAAGATTGGGGTCATTTGGTGATAATATTGGTCATCGGACTATAATGCAATGGGAAATTATCGATGTTGCTGAGGCATGAGGATTGAGGATTATATGATTCTCATATGAATATTGTGATGTTGGTGATTGCGTGTTTTCTGGACCAATCATAACACTGTGCTCAAATCTTTAAATGTCTGCTGCTTATACAATCATTAGATGTAAAGATTATATGGGAGACTTGCATGATCATGGGGGTTTTAATCCCAATGGGGTTTTGTCCATGCATGATTATGGGTCAGGGAGATTTTATTCTAGAATTAATAATTGTGTCAATGCTGGAAGGATCATTGAACTATGTACTACAGGATCCCTGTAAGTTAGGGTACGCTCTTATACTGAAACACTGGATAAATGTACACTAGTTAGTACGGTATGTAACTTTCTATAACAAGGTAGATACAGTAAATAGATAATTTATGTTTACAGTAAATAATGTACAAATAATTTCCAATTGTTGGGGTATACTATATTCCGAAATACTGACACACTGGTAAACTAATATGTACTTTTCTATAATAAGGCATAACGTAAATATTTATTACAAAAGATTTATATTTACATAAATAATGTCAAATTGTCGGGGTACTCTATTCAAAAATACAAAATAAAATCAAATGTCTGATAAATCAATCCTGATTTCACAGTACATATAAATATCAGTACAATACTAATACAGATGTATGACAATGATGACAGTATATATAACTACAGTATAGATCTGTAGTAGCATAATATTATAGTTAGATTAATTACAATAGGCATGTAACTATAGAATATAGGTAGGTCCGAATAATAAAACACACATACATGATCTGGGATCCCTTCACTAACACTTGCTAATGTTTTTAGTGTGGCGTCCTTGGGCAATGAGATCCCCATTAGATTTGTTAATGATGTCCACAGTCATGAACGCGGTTGTTCTTCCAACTTTTAACAACTGCGAGTCGATTAAGATTTCTTCTCCATTCTTGGCTGGCCGCATATACCTGCAGTTTTGAAAGGGATAATTAGTAATTACAACTAGAGGTAGAAGTTACACATACACAGTAAAAGTGAGGCATCAATTACAGATCAAAACGCCACAACAAGCAGTGACTGAGTGACCGTACCATTATTAACTCTCCCCACTACTGTCTAGTACACTTGATAGAATACCAGGGAATGTATTAGTTGCCATAGTGGAAAGGGTTAATACTTAGGGTCGGGTAAGTGGGTTCATGGTGTAGTGGTTATCATGCCAGTCTGTCAATTGACACAATTGCACAGGCGTTCAGATACGGCTTCATGCCTCGGCTACTCCATTCAAAAAGTTTACAAGGTCCCATCCCAAAATTGTGATAAACCATACATAGGGGAAACAGGGCGTAAACCCGTCGAGTATAAGAAAGATGTAGAAAGAAATGATACTGCGCCACAGATACGTTTTCAAAAAGTACCATCATTGCCGTGTTCAATAAAACACAAATTCTAGACCGTGAATCAGCACACGACACCGGATAAACAAATCTACATATACAACAATACAGACCAAGCTTGAACAGAGACGAAGGCAGATTATTTTTAAGCCACATGTGGGACAGTGTTACTGTCATTACACCACAAACAGATGACGTTAGCTCATATTTTGGCACCAAAACCAACCAAGCGCAACTGGCAAAAATCAAGAATCGCCAATCCGGCGAAGTCATTTGCTAAATGCTGAAAGATTACTAAATAAGTCAAATAAATGGCTAAGTAAAACTTGAGAGGATCATCTCCTTTAAAGTTATATAAAAATCGACAATGACACATGTATGCGTGGTTCTGATATTAAATGCATTTGAAATCGGATAGGATTGTTTCTGGGACACACTGTGCTACTGTACCTTCACAGCATAGTTTGCATGTTGATAGGACCCAATTAGTGTAGGCAAATAAGCCTATTTACTTGACTCCTATTTTAAGCATTCATTTCTATAGCTGTAAAAATGAGAGGCTACCGGCAGCTTGCATGACCACAGGTTTTTACGAAAGGGGGTTGTCCCGTCAAGTCGTGCACGACTTCTGGTGATATTCATGATCATTCTCCACTTGGTCCGGTCACACACAGCATTCCTGAATTCAGCCAATGATATTCCTTGATATTCCTTGATATTGTCCATTTATGGTAGTGCTATTATGTCGCTATATACAGTGTGCTAAACTATGCTTTTTATTTTTAATGTTGACCTATGCTTTTGAAAGTGAGTGTAATATTGGCGCGCAACAGAAAATTTGCAATATAAACCATACGGTACCGGGAAGCTATGTAAATAGGCTTATTTGACTAGGCTATGCTAGACGGACCATATGGAAATGGAAACTATACTATGAAGGTAAAGTACCACTTTAAAATCAGACTACTCACGAGATGTTCATATCCACGGTAACCCCCTCCTTTCCTGACTCGGCCCTCAATATCCACGTAGATATGATGTCAACAAGGGAGGCAATCGCGCCACCATGAAGCGTGCGAAAATTATTGCAGTGATCGTCCAATACTTTCATCTCAAATATGCACCGATTTGTGTCGTTCTTTACATACTTCAACTGAAACAGACAATAATGGGCAGCATTATTGTATGTAAAATTGTCATTGCTTAGAATGTTTTGGAATACAGCCCCTCAATTATAGTATGACAGAATGAACAAAATAGTAGGGGCATACGTCATTTCCATGGCTTGTCGCGTTTGAAAATTTAAATTTTCCGCCCACTGAACCAATCCACGTCAACGACAAAAAACATATTTTGATTGACATGTTGTGTAGAACCAGTTACCATAGAGATGTCACCATCGCTTTAAC
>WNLI01197848.1:0-13089 GCA_025802215.1 Wirenia argentea | reverse complement strand
GCCGCCGTATAATCAAGATGTCCGCCGTATAATCAAGATGTCCGCCGTATAATCAAGATGGCCGCCGTAGAACCAAGATGGCCGCCGTAGAATCAAGATGTCCGCCGTAGAACCAAAATGGCCGCCGTAGAACCAAGATGCCCGCCGTAGAACCAAAATGGCCGCCGTGGAACCAAGATGGTCGCCGTAGAACCAAGATGTCCGCCGTGGAACCAAGATGTCCGCCGTAGAACCAAGATGTCCGCCGTAGAACCAAGATGTCCTCCGTGGAACCAAGATGGCCGCCGTAGAACCAAGATGTCCGCCGTGGAACCAAGATGTCCGCCGTAGAACCAAGATGTCCGCCGTCGAACCAAGATGGCCGCCGTAGAACCAAGATGTCCGCCGTAGAACCAAGATGTCCGC
This sequence comes from Wirenia argentea, assembly GCA_025802215.1. NCBI lineage: Eukaryota > Metazoa > Mollusca > Solenogastres > Pholidoskepia > Gymnomeniidae > Wirenia > Wirenia argentea. Next base: position 12,684 of record WNLI01197848.1, on the reverse strand, counting down.
CGTAGAACCAAGATGGCCGCCGTAGAACCAAGATGGCCGCCGTATAATCAAGATGTCCGCCGTATAATCAAGATGGCCGCCGTAGAACCAAGATGGCCGCCGTAGAACCAAGATGGCCGCCGTAGAATCAAGATGTCCGCCGTAGAACCAAGATGGCCGCCGTAGAAACAAGATGTCCGCCGTAGAACCAAGATGTCCGCCGTGGAATCAAGATGTCCGTCGTAGAACCCAGCTGCCCGCCGTGGAACCAAAGAACCAAGATGTCCGCCGTAGAATCAAGATGTCCGCCGTAGAACCAAGATGTCCGCCGTAGAACCAAGATGTCCGCCGTAGAACCAAGATGGCAGCCGTAGAATCAAGATGTCCGCCGTAGAACCAAGATGTCCGCCGTGGAATCAAGATGTCCGTCGTAGAACCCAGATGCCCGCCGTGGAACCAAGATGGCATAACACAAATATATTGATTAATTGCTGTGATCGTACTTTTTTCTAACTCGTCACATTTATATAAATATTGATATCCTACTTACTGCTACAAAACTAAACGGATTTCAAACTGCGTTCTATCCATTGTTACCAGCGGATTATAGCTTATAAATGGTAATGATACGTATTTATATTATATGCAACTTGGAAAATGTAGCCTACTGAACAACAATTATACATAAAGTGCTTTTTTTTTTTAATTACTATAGTAGATCTACCCTGCTTTATATTTTGTTGTCTCGTTGACACTAATCTACTTGTCAATCATAAGTAATCATAATATTATTTTATTCGAGCGTAACCGTAATGTAATGTAATATTTCAGAAGTCCAACGCAACTGAGACACGGTGTGAGTTTTGTGGAAAAACGCACTGTTCGTGCGGTCAACCATCAACTAGTAATAATTGTCAATCAAAATGTTCATTTTGTTCCAAATACGTACCACTGTTGTTTGATAAAACATACTGCGACAAATGCGCCAATGGTTCAATACAATGTGTAACATGTAAGAGACCATTAGCTCCGAAGTATTATACACGCGATACGAATCAAAGTAGGTGCGATGCATGCGATAATAAACTACATAATTACAATAGTAGAAAGCAAGCTGGTAAGGCATACGAAGCTCTAAGGGGAACAACAAGAAGCATAGAGTACCCAGTAGATCAAGCAGATATAGACACTAGTTTTGGACAAGTAAAGGATCAACTGAAGAGAGCTATCAAAAAGAATGGTGACAAGCAATCCGTGAAGTGGCACGTAGGAGTGAAGGCGGAATTCGAAAAGGTAGATAATAGCGGGAATGTCATTAGTGAAACACCAACATTTAACACACTACCGTACAAAGGGGTGACAAATATCAAGAATGATTTGAACGACGTACACCAATCATTAAGAGACAAATTAGAAACATTTGAGTCTCGCGGAAGTGGTTGGGTCTTAAGTAAAATTATAACGTACTATCTAAAGGTAGCACAATACGATCCACTTAGGGTCGGTACGTACATAGAGACGCCAGATTACATCAAGCGTAAACGCGCTGTTATTAATGTACGCAATAAGGATGATTATTGTTTTTTGTGGTCTATTTTGAGTTACTTATATCCTGCGAAGAATACACCTAACCGTACGTCGCATTATCAACGTTATATGAATACGCTAAGAACAACAGGGATGAAATTTCCACTAGATATCAAGCACATTGATAAATTTGAAGAGTGTAATGACATAGCGGTAAATGTTCTGGCGTACGAAGATAATTCTTTCTTTCCGATTAGGGTGTCGTCAAAATATCCAGCAACACATAAAGTCAATCTGCTTATGTTAACCGAAGGTACGAAAAAACATTTCTGCTTGATAAAAGACATGGGAAGACTCCTGGCAGCTGGAAAAAGCAACAAGGTGAGGCATTACTACTGTTTCTACTGTCTCAACGGATTTACGAGTGATGACAAGCGAAAGCAACACGAAGACGATTGCAGAGTTCATGGCGCGCAGAAAACGATATTTAAAGATACACAAGTTACATTTAAAGCCACACACAAATTGCTGCCAGCGCCCTATAAAATTTACGCCGACTTTGAGGCTTTCTTGCAAGATGTAGACGATGATCCGACAAAAAATACGCAAAAGTACCAAAGACATGTGCCTTGCAGCTTCGGCTATGTAGTCGTTGGTCCGGACGGACCGGAAGAACCAGTAATATATCGCGGTGAGAAAGTTGTCGAAACATTTCTAAGCAGATTGAAGGAGGAGCAGGCACGAATTGTAGAAAAGTTAAAAATAATAGAACCAATGGAAGATGTCGATGAGGTATCTGCAAATGCGGAGGAAGAGTGTCACATTTGTGACAAGCGTCTCAACGGAATCCGATGTCGAGATCATTGTCATGTTACAGGAAAGTACCGGGGTATGACGCACAATGGATGTAATTTAAACTACAAATTTACAAGGAAGGAAGGATCTGGACCGCAATATGTGCCTGTCATAATGCATAACTCGATTTTCTATGATTCCCATTTTATCTTTGCTGATCTACCTGATAAGGAGTTTGATATATCATGTATAGGACAAAACATGGAAAGATATATTAGTTTTACATTGGATGGTCTCAAATTCATCGATTCGTGTCATTTCATGAATTCTAGTTTGGATTCTCTTGTTAAGAATTTGGATGAGGAAAAAATGACAATTTTGAAGTCGCAGTTTAGTGATACATCGCTTCTAACCCAAAAAGGCATATTTTGTTATGACTATTTAGACGGACCGGACAAATTTGAAGAAAAAGGTCTACCTACAAGAGATAAGTTCTACAACCAACTCACCGAAAGTGGTATATCGGAGACACAATATCAATACGCACAGAAGATTTGGGACAAATTTGAAATGAGCACGCTTGGTGATTACCACGATCATTATCTTAAGTTGGACGTCTTATTGTTGGCAGACGTATTTGAAAATTTTAGGAATATTTGTATCGAGAATTACAAGCTCGATCCTCTCCACTATGTGTCCGCGCCGGGATTGGCGTGGGACGCGATGTTGCGAATGACGGACGTCACATTAGATTTGGTTACAGATATCGACATGCACCTTTTCTTGGAGAAAGGGATACGCGGTGGAGTAGCAATGATATCGAACCGTTACGCTCGTGCCAATAATCCGTACATTGATGGTTATAACCCAGAGGATCCGACGTCATACATTCAACTCTTAGACGCGAATAATTTATACGGCTATGGTTTACAATCGAAACTTCCATTGCGTAACTTTAAATGGACGGAACCGGATAGCATAGACATAGACACATTAGATCCCGAAGGCAAACTCGGATACGTAATGGAAGTGGATCTTGAATATCCGAAAGAATTGCATGATACTCACTCTGATTATAGTTGTGCACCAAGCTCATTTATCCCAGAAGACCACATGCTATCTAGCTTTAGTCGAAGTCTAAAGGACGACTTAGGTATAAAGTCAAAACCTACGTCTAAATTAATCCCAAATCTCTACAATAAAGAAAAATATGTGGTTCATTTTAAACTGCTAAAACTGTACAAACAATTAGGTCTGAAAATAACCAAAATACATCGGGTTTTGCAGTTCGAACAAAGCGACTGGATGAAATCATATATACAATATAACACTCGGAAGAGGAAGGAAGCGACAAACGAGTTTGAGCGTGACTTCTACAAATTAATGAACAATAGTGTGTATGGTAAAAGCATGGAAAACCTCCGCAATCGAAAGAAGATCGACGTAGTGACAAGCAGAAAAAAATTGCTAAAACTTACGGCGAAGCCATCTTATAGAAACTTCAAAATATTTCACCATAATCTAGTTGTTGTTGAGAGAGCTATCACTACATTGAACCTGAATAAACCGATTCAGATCGGGATGGCAATACTTGATATAAGCAAATATTTAATGTATGATTTTCATTTCAATCACATAGTAAAAAAATACGGCGATAAGGTAAAGCTACTCATGACTGACACGGACAGTTTTCTCTACCACTATGTTACTCGTGACATATACGACGACATGATGGAGTCTATACATCTATTTGACACGAGCAACTTCCCGAAGGAACATATCCTGTACAGCGAAGCTAATAAGAAGGTAATAGGGTGCTTCAAATCAGAATTCGCAGACCAAGAGATATTAGAGTACGTGGGTCTCCGTGCTAAGCTTTATTCGTTAAAGAGGCAGGATGGTGAATATTTAAGAGCTAAGGGAATACAGAAGGCAGCGAAACGAAAATCACTCACGCACGACATCTTTAGAGATTGTTTGTTCACGTCAACAACATTTGATGTAAATAGTAAATGTATAAGAAGTGTAAATCATGAATTATTCAGTATGAAAATTCGAAAAGTCGCACTATCACCCTATGACGATAAACGATTCGTTCTCACTAATCACAATACTCGAGCTATTGGTCACTTTGCAAATACACAATTATAGTGAATAGGATACCATTGACACTAGAATGTAGGTATACCGTGTATCACAACAATTACCATTATATCAATTACATATTGACAAATGGAAGTGTAATATTTTCTAACTTTGTACTAAATAATCAGTGATATCATACCAAATACCCTAGCACATATACATTTCCAAAAAGTGCAGTCAATTCATGAACGTTTTATTTTCATGGATCAATTCAATACGTAATTTTATATCATTTGTAATTGTATTTTCATGTATATCATTATTATACCTACACTATTAAGTAGGATTTACACGAACTTTGCTATAATACCTGTTGAAATGTTGAAAAATGTGTTTTCTTATATGGTAAATACAATAAGTATTATTCGTATATTATGTAGTAACTAGGTTGGAGTGTAGCATTTTTGTTTAGACGAAAAACATTGATTAATAATTACTTATCAAACATGTAATGTCGTTTTATCTGTTCTCTATTCAATATGTATGAATGATTAATTTTACTTTAAAAATGAAACATACATTATTGTGACTTGCTATATCAATATTATAGATATAAATATATACGTTTGTATACGTTTAGTTGATAGTTTATTCTAAAATGGGAAATATGGTTGTGTATTAAATAGTTTATATATATATGTATATTTTATGAAGTATGTTTATATGACATTTGTATCACAATTATGCATATCATGTTTTTTATAATGTCATATCCTAATACTAGAATAACAGGATGGTGTCCATTGATTTCACAGGAAATGTTCTCATATTAAGTTTGTAATAAACTGATCATTTCAAACATATATGAATATTTAATGGTATGCTAAAATGTTGTATGCATAATTGTGAAATATTTATGTATAGCAATGTTGTATATAAGTATGAAAATAAACTAAAAAAAGGAACTCGTTCCACAAAAAAAATTATCGTTAGTCTCACTACATAGACGTTGCCCTTGATTCGTTTATGAGTGCGGAACATCGATAATTGTTTGTGACAATCTACACATACAATGTTCAGAAGAGACATAACGTACCGTTAGTCCCAATAGAGTATAAAATATACCATTAATAGAATATTAATATATTAATGTACTAACAAAACATTTATTTGCCATGGCATTTTACATTTTATTAATAAATTACATACTGTATACGGTTATTATATCGATTATTACCATCACCAATATTCGAACAATATATATTAACTTAATATCGGTTAAATATAACTATACAACTAGTATTATAGTTCCATTAAATGATAATACACACAAGTTATACAAATAGTAATATAATATAGTAAATGACAATATACAAATATTTGGTTATTAATTTCTGACTTATTGATTATTATACTACTAAATATTATAAAACTGTAATATAGCCTCTAGCTGTACCTACAAACACACATTTGGTTACTTTCGTTGACGAAGGGAACTCTAAATCGTTTCATAAACTGATACAATATCACGTCATTTTTTTCTTTGTGTATGGTAGAAAATTGGACTAAAATTTTTCCCGGTCTGATACCGCGCAACATATAATAAGCTAAGTATAAACAGAATTCACCACATTTGTCAGAAAAAATGGACTGGATAGATTTAACGTTATAAGTAAAGCTACTAGAATTTCTAGTTATGAATGTCTTAATTAAACCCAGTGGTGGTATGCCAAATGAATCAAAGAAATAAGCTTTACCATTACGAAAGAATACTATCATAACCCAATGTTCACCCGGTAGTTTTATCGGATGTGTGTTTGCAATTACAACTAAAGGTTTTTTATATATTCTAAGGGGTAATTCGTCTATGGCATATACACCGCCGAAATGTCTTCTCGATATACGATCCATACACATAACACGTGTAATTTGATCCGTATACATAGTCACTACTACTGTGAGTCTTGCCCTTGCGGCTCGGAGCTGTTCCCAGTCCAGACAGTTCGTTTCGGATTCTTCTATATACCGGATATGAATCTTTCACGTATTATGTCATCAAAATGTTTCCAAATAATTTCAGCAATATCATGATTTCTAAAACAATAATTGTCCGTGAATAAATATAAAATTATAAATCGACCAGTGTTGTATATTTCATCTGAGAGCATAGATTTTACGACATCTCTGTACGTATTTATAGCTATTTGCAGGTTAAGTCTTTGTATACGATCAATAATCGAGGATGACATTTCGAGCAGAGTCTATTTCTATGGATGAATCGTATTCAGCTAAACAAATTACATTCGTTGTGTCTTGTAAAGCCGCGGAGAAGTGTATCTCGATTCTAATAGATCCGTTTTTGCTCAAGTACACGTAGTCCGCGTCGCTTAAATCTGGTGTAAAATCGAAGGCGTATAGAGCGTACCCGTGTTTGTATTCCGCTAAGTCTACGCCGTATCCCTTGTTTTCAAATAGACTCCCAGTTCCAGAGAAAGTAGACATATACGCGGGTACGTACTGATCGTTCGCATAGTCAATATTTAACGCGGTAGATGATACTTGTTCACCGTTCAAGTAGCATGCGACGTAGTTTACTGAATGATGAGAAAAATTTAACGGATTTTTCTGAATGTTACCATTATATATATCGTTATCAACTAGACCAATGATTATCCTACGTGGGCACTGACCTACGAATATATTGTCTTTGTTAACGCTTAAGTTTCCTTTAGGAACCGTAAATGTTTTGAGTACTACGCGTCTAAATGGATATCTAGCGTTAGACTTCACCAATGTCGATGCATGTGCATTATATATACTCGGCGAAATCTTAACTTTGCGCATGTGCAGCTCCGCGCATTGCGACACTATTTTGAAGTTACCAGCATTCTCAGACAACAAGCAAAACGATGGTTTACTGGGTGTTAATCTGAGCCTCACATCTACGCCGCTTATTAAGTACTTATCTTGCACGAACAAATCTAAATGGAGTCGCCCCATCATTTCTATAGATTTACTCTGTTTACAAAGTTCAGCCCTTTTTAGGAATGCTGGGTTATCAATTGCGTCAAATTTTCCTGCTTTATCTTTATACCACATTGATGCCGTAAGTTGCGTCTTTTTAACATCACTGTTATAACCCAGAAGAGTTTGCATGTACGCCTTATACGGATATGTATCCATCGCTGTAGATATTCTTTTTTCGTTTAGAAATAAGTCTACTTGTGACCACGAAGTGTGAATAAAGTAATTTATCGGTGCGATTTTTGTGTCGGCTGCTAGAACTGTACCGTCGGAGTTAACAATTTTACATTTAAAATAGAATATAGTTTGCGCGAGATCGATATACTCTTCCGACGAACCGGGAATAAAAAATTCAATAGGACCACCATCCACGAGCGAAGTTATGGGATTGTGAACCACCCAATGTCCTCGTTCCATACTCGTCATTGTTGGTTTAGATTCGAAAATATCCAATTCGCTCTTAGTACACACGCAAGAATTATCTTCCATCATGTTTTAATCGAATATGTCACGTTTCGTCCGTTTTCTAGACGCAGCAGTCCGTTTTCTAGACGTAGCAGGCCGTTTTCGTTTGCGCTTAGTTGGTTTTATAACACTCCTTACGAGTTGTTTAGAAGTATCTGAAATTCTAGACTTAGTCGCTGCTTTTATATCTTTACCGGTCAACACGTCGCTCAAAATATCTTTTCCCGTTGTCAGCGCTGCTTTTTTCAATATTCCTAGAGCGGGTTTTAACAACGGTATAGCAGTTCGAGCTAAAGTCGCAAAAATACCGTGACCGCGTTGGTACCTAGATCCCGAGAAACCGGGTATGGCACCGCCGGCTTGCGAGTCGTAATATTTCTTATACACATCAAACGTAGGTCTATACACGCGTCGAACCATGACTAGAACTGTTTTAATTAACTATAATGTCGCCATTTATAGGTAACTCATTCGCTTAAAGTGTAACTTCAAGATTAGTTTCCCGTTCTTAAATGGTACGGCCGTACCCCAACTAGTCTTTATATCGACCTCTATTTCGTCAAAGTATGATTTATTGACGGGTAAATAGTGAATATCTCGAAAACGTTCGACAACCATCTTTTTGAAATCAGTTTGTACCGGACAAGCACGTATTAAAGGAACGAGTTGATTGCCAACTATTTGGTTTTGTACACAGTCCGTATAGATAAATAAAACATGTATATCAAATTCTAGTTTAGGTGGTTCCTGAGCACGGATAAATAGTTTATCGTTTTCCTCGTTTAAATCATGCCCCCAAAGTCCTAATATATCCTTTAAGTTTTGAGTAAATTGTATCCCTTTTCTCCGTGGTATAGTAACAACGCATCTATTTTGTACGACATCGTATGTAAACTTAATTAAATCATGTAGGACGTTTAATGCATCTAATACTTTTAATATCGTGTCGTATCCACCATCCGATATTAGATATACTCGATCAGTGTCGTCATTGTCTGGATAGTGAAATCCGACATTTTCTACATATTTCCATGTGTTAGGATATATGATTTCAGCTAGACCCACGCACCAGTCTGAACTGTCAAACTCGATAGGTTTTGTTAGTTTCGTTCTGTAGTTGGATAGAGTATTATTGGGAAAGTAATCCATGCTGCTATTCGATGGGAGTGTCACGTAAAAGTCCTCCATTCTCTGGATTCTTCGTCGGTTTTGGATTAGGTAATATATAACCTAGACTTACGGATAGTAAACAAACCCAGAGAGGCGTATATCCGTTGTGAAGGCTCAAGTTAATTATAGCCGAGATGATAGCAACAAATATGGCGGTTACTTGTGCAATAAATAAAGCGTTTAAAAATCCGAACTTGCATGCGTTATTGTTCTTACGCTGGTTCGACATTATCGGTCCACGAATCGTACTTTTTGTGCCAACCTTTCCAGCGAACTAAATATTGAAGTTTTCCCTTGCGTTTTCTTGTTCGTATAATTTTATCTATTTGATATCGATCGCTGGGATGTTTAGCACGTTGTATTTCTTCCTCGTAAAATGTACCTGACACGTTTTCACCGTCGTAGTCCTTTACTTTGTATACGGGACGAATTCGTTTTAGGCGTTCTATAATAGTAAATATTTCCTCGGTCCAATTGGCTAGATAGCCTTTCTTGAATGGCTGGCGTATCTGCGACAAACGTACCTTATCCCCGACACGAAAGGCGAATGATTTCTTAGTTTTCGGTAGATTCTTATATAGATTACGCCTGACTATATTTAAATTATTTCGGTTTACATCGATTGGTCGCATTTTTATGGAACTATGTATCGATCTATTGTATGAGGTTACCATATCCTGAAGAATATCTATATATTTAAGCGTATTATTAGCCGTGAAATATTTGAACATTTTAGATTTTAGTGTTCTCTGAAAACGTTCCGCAATGCTAGCTTTCGTTTCGGTATTGTAGGCTGGGTAGAAGCGTATATCATTAGATGACAACATATTTTGAAAAGTTTGAGATGTAAATTCCGTACCCATATCAGACTGAAGATACTGAGGAATTCTCTCGCTTAAAATTATTTCAAAGGCTTTGGTCACCAACCTGGATTGTTTTGATTTTAACGGTAATACCCAAGCGTATTTACTTAGAACATCTATTACACACAACAAAAATTTATAATCATTGTTATATTTAGATAAATGCGTCAAATCTGAGAGATCGCATTGCCACAGTTGATCTATGTTTGATACAATAATCGGATTTCTAATAAAACGTTTCCTGTTAGGTTTGTGTAACGTATACGTGTCTTGTTTTCTTAACCATTTCTTAACATCGTTAGTGGTAATTCGTGGTTCAATTTCTTTAGCTTTGTTTATTAATTTTGAAATGGACGAGTATGATGCCTCATTTTTCGGATCGTAGTATATATCGGTTAAAATCTTATTTAGTTCCACTTTTTCCATTGGTTGGATCTTGTACGAATTGCTGACTTTACCTTTGCGGGAACTGTCGATTTGGACGAACTGATGCTTGGTGACGGTATTTTGAAATTAGATTTCGCGACAATTGCCTGCGGTGCGTTCGTCTTCGTCAATAGGTCGACGAATGAACGGTAGGCTTCACTATTCGAGGTAGACTGTTTTCTAACAACATCGTTAGTCAGGTCTATTACGTTAGAGTTCGGTATTACTTTTCCGTCAACAAATATTCGATTTTGATCGTCTATGTTCACATTCGGTAGAGATTGTAAATGATCGATCAAAGCGTTGGATTTTTTTATATATACTTTTGGTATAATATTGAGGATTTTCGATCGTAGGTCGTTTAATGTCTGTCTTGGTACATTCATTGGTGTTTCATTATCATTTTTAAACGTATCCGTTTGCTTCTGGTAAAGTCTAAATCGCTGTAGAGCGTCCGTGTACAGTTGATGTTTTTGATGTTCGTCTAGCTTATCGTTTGCTAGAATACTCGACATATACGAATCTAACTTGTACATTTGTACAGCTTTGGGTGGTGTATTCATAGCGTCAATTTTTACGTTTTGCGATAAGTTCTTTGCCAATTCATGGGGTACAAGCGCCATTTTCTTCATGATAAGATATTTGGTAAAATGGCCGAGGCTATCGCACCCAAAATCGGAATTAAGAAACCACCGTACTGTAGTTTATTACGACGTGATTTTACAGAGTTTTTCTTGTGCAGTAATAGTCTCATACGTCGTTTGTGCGGGCGTAACGCGTTATATTGCTTCTTGTTGAGGGGAACGCGTCCTTTTATAACGTTAGAAACACAGTCGCAAAGCGTATTAACGAGCTCTTTGTTAGCATTTGCTATTATTTTCCTACGAACCTTTGGAGAGGCCTTACTCAAGTAACTAATTATGTGAGCATTTTTTTTCAATCTCGCGCTCATAGTTAGTTCACAACGTACAATGTCTACAATGAAGGAGGTGAGTGATGCATCTATTATATAATTTTCACATAGGCCGTATTGTTCTCGTCTGGAAATATCGATCCACGTAGCCTACATTGATCTGGGGAAGTGGCTTTTAAATCTACGAACAAATAAGAGAACGGCTCTCTAGTAGCGTCGTTGTACGCTTCTACCATATATCTCCCACCACCCGGATACATTTGTCTGGCTAGAATCGCGACGCTACTGCAATCTCTCGGATTCTTAAACAACACGATATAGTGACTGTTAAGTGATATGGTTCTATGGGAATGTGTTTTATTAAACAAATTTTGCACAATGAATATGACACTAAGATTTTCGTGGTGAGAACGTTTGGTGAATATGTTCGATACAGCTGTATCGTTGACTCCCATTAAATCGTCTATAACTAGTAAATTATTTAACGTTGGGTTGAAATCCATAGTTAAACTATCTACGTGTTCAACATCCGGAATTTGGGGAGCACCGGTATCTGAATACCACATTACTTTATGAATTGGTGCGTTTATCAACGTATCTTTATGTTCTATGAGACGCTTCACAAAACAGGACTTACCTACTTGACTTGGTCCAGAAATTAACATGGTAAATGGATGTTGTAACCTACAATCCATAGTTCAAATGTATCGTAAAATTTCAGATAACTCCTCCCAGTATGATGTTTTCATGGATAAGCACGGATATCTGGTAGTGATATTGTCATTTATTATATTGTCTACCGGCGTTATAGAAACATGAGTTATTGTAAAACGTACAAAGAGCGACTGATTGATTAATGCTTCGTATTCGACATCATCCCTTTTAGCCTTATCTATTAAAGGAATGTGAATTTGCAAATCGTGAATATCGTTATTGTCAAGATAGACAAAGTTGTGACGCGAGGGGAGAAGAGAGCCGTGCAATCGATCGTAGAAACGTATCTCAAATAAATCATTGGGTAGTATGCGTAGATATAGTTCGTTTCTAACGACGTAATGACTCAAGGCTTCACCCAGACCGTACAGATCGCCTGAAAGTAATAATGAGGATATGTTAATAATATAGGACTTACAATAAGTTGATATAATACAGTAGGCCTATAGTGAATATGTAAAAGTAATATAATCTAATTATACAATAGGTAGTATTTACATTAACAACTCACCCTGATATTCCATAAGAAAGACGTATTGCTAAACTGATTAAATTCATTAGGTTAAATTGTATATTAACAGAAAAAAAAACCCCAATCGTATACAGATCCAATATTATAATGACTCGTAACAATACGTAATATACGGTATTAATTAATTAATAACGAAGCGTGCGTGCCGGACTGGCGGTAATCAGTCGACTGTAACCGCTACTAAAACATGT